>PQWD01000589.1:182759-244062 GCA_019425675.1 Leucinodes orbonalis
TTTATAGACACATAGTCTATAAAACATCCATATATTGTAAACCCGATCTATTATCCGATGAATGTTAACACTTACCTTGTAGCTAGTAAAATTACTGGATTTATGAGACCCTACATCTGTCATATCGGTTGTCGCAGAGCAGTGTTGTCGGAAAAAATACTACATACTGTTATTAATTTCCTTTAACACTGTTTCTGTTATGGTCAGTCGTATCACTAACCGACAGGTGAGTGTACTAACCGTCCTGTTTATTTATGACTTAAAAAAACACTATTTGGGATTCCAACTAACCTCGTACGTTGTGCATCGTGTACAAATAGATGACTTCCTGGCAACAATTCCTGGAATCAGCGAAATGGGTTCCGGTATTTCAATGTTGATTCGGAAGTAATTCCACTGGGCCATATTACAAAATCGTAGACTGTCTTGATGGCTATCGAGACAGGATAAATGTACGTTTTCAAAAACGTAATCAATGTTTATTTTAATCATATTTCATTAAAAACAAGCTTTTATACTTGGATAACGCCCAACCATATATGAAACGTTGCACAGCCACAAAATAATCGTTTTTGATTCGCGCCTGCAAGTGTGACAGGGGTTGATATACGACCGTGAAGATTGTGCAAACTTTCAAACTTTATTAGAATTTTTCTGATAGCCAAGCAAGAATAAAACAAAGATGGACGTTTCATAAAATTGTATTCGATTTATGAATCTTTCTTATCTTTTTGACTTCAAAAAAGGAGGTTACTAATATATCGACCGTAGGCATATATGCTTTTTTATGTATGTTCGCGGATATCTTCGTCGTTTATGAAGCGATTTTGATGATTATTTTTTTGTTGGAAAGAGGATACTTCAGAGGGGGTCCCATTTTTTTACTCTCAAATGGTTTGAGAAAGCTTATGTAAGTAATAATGATCAAATAATAAGGCCAATTTGCATGTTTTCTATGTATAAATTTTGTGTATTTACAAAAAAAATATATATAAGTATAACTGTTGCCCTCCTACCGAGGTTCAAATCCCGCCACGTACCAATGTGTTTTCAAATTTTTGAAAATATATGTACGTTATCCGACGCTCTTGCGGTGAAGGAAAACATTGTGAGGAACCTGCGCGCGCTTGCGAAGGGATTTAAAGGTTGTGCGTGAAGTCGGCCAACCCGCACTGGACCCGCGTGGACGACAAAGGCCCAATCACCCTATACGGGTAGGCTCCTGCCCTGGGCGGTGATGTTTAATGATAATGATGATGATGAATATATAAGTATGTTTATCCGTTGTTTAGTCTCCATATTACAGGCTAGATGGCGCTGTGTTTACACAGCGCCATCTAGCCTGTATATGAATGTCATCCAGACTAAAAAAGCATGATTTTTATGAGCTATGTTATTTCCGATTAGTCATATATTTACTTCATTAATGGATCTAATCTGATTCAAAACATTCGTATATTTACTTATTTATCTATATTTATTTATGCATACATATCTTCCCATAGCCGTGTGTGAAAAGGCCTGTACCCTGCAAAATATTTTCGCCTGGTTGAAAGCTTCAATGATTTATTATTTAAAGTCGATTAATTTATCATTACTTTTATTATTGTTGTGTTGTTTTTGTTGGATATACTCATAAACGTATCTATTTGTTTTTGTTATATTAGTCAGTGTAAAAGGTAAGTGTATTATTATTTATTAAAAATATAAACATATGCTTAATATATAATAATCCCTTCAAAAAATTATGACTTTCACAAATGCTTAACCGTGTCAAGAGTACCCTTCACCGAAGAGCATGTATAAAGGGAATAATAAAAGTGGACAAAATAATACCAGTTTATGTGAATTGTAACAAGCCGCAAAAAAGCGTGGACCTTCCCCTACGGGTAAGAGGCGTGATAAAATTATAATAAATACTCATTTTTTTTTATGTTATACGTGTACAGGCTGGTTAGGACGCTTACCTGTTGGTAAGTGATTCGCCTAACCATGACAGAGCGGCATTAGAGGAGACCAACAACTGATTGATAGTTATTATCCTCCATCAATGCCGCACTGCGCCTGACACCCGAGACAACAGATGTTAGGACACTTATACCCGGTAATTTTACTAGCCCTCATCCCGAAACACACAAATGCATAACACTCCTGTTTCACGGGACGATATCTGGCACTGCGGTGGTACCTACCTAGACGACTCAGTACCGAGTTCACCACCTACACCACACCATATTAGCCAAATATAACCTTTAATTCCAACCAAATGCTATAGACATCTAAGTATTTTTCCCGTGCATCGGTTAACATTACGTCACGTTGCATCGCTGCACTGGAATGAGGCTTACTGGCCAGCAAAGTTGGACTGCGACCAAGATTTCAGGAATACTTCGTTTTATGGTTTGAGGCGCTATCAAACCAGCTAGCTTGATTTGTTTCTTTTTCTGTTATAAAAACCTTAAGTGGAATTATTTGTTGTTGTAATTAATGGTAAATGAAGTTTAACCCCGTCTGAATTAGATACAAGTAGATATAATTGGATTTTAGACACTGTTTATTAATGATCCCAAAAACATAATCATACTTTAAAAAGAAATTGGGCTGTTAACTAGGTCAAAAAAGAAATCTAAATCACTAACCCTGAAATTCATTACAGCTTGTATCTTTATCATTATTCTAATATTGAATCATTTATTTTTAAAATAAAATAATAGTCAATGGAAATTTGACACCGTGACTTTATACTGTAGTAATGTCATAAAATGCATGGCATAAGTTGTTTTGGTAAATTTTATTCTAAAAGTAATATAACAATGACAAAAAACAGGGTCATTTTTTATTTCTGAATACTCGTTACTACAGAAAGAATTCTTATTCATATTCCTAGGAAGCTCGAGCCGATAAGAACAAAAAGGTTCATGTATCACCAACTTTTGTACCTACATTAACACATCATTACTACACACATTTATAAGCAAGCAAAAAACCATAACTCTTGTAATAAATACTTGTACATATATAACTCCTAAAATTACATAATGCAAGGCAAAAATATGGTGCTCCGCTGTAGAGTAATTATCTAGTGCAATGCTTCTAGTTCCAAGCCCAGTAGTGGTTTGCTGATAAATAGCTGCGACAGCCTCTCTGGGTTGCACACCAAGCTATTATTCATATTTGTTATTAAAAACTCTACGTCAGTCTTGTTACTATGAGACGACATTAATTATTTTTGGAACGAAGAACGTCTGAAAATCTTGGTGGGAATACATAATTGACGCCTGAATTTATTCAATAAATAAGTTACAGAATTTGTAAGTAATACGTTCATGTTCAGACATTGAATGTATCACTTTGATGATACTGATGTTTGAACTCGATTTCTACCAAAGACTGCCTTTGCTATTATCAGTTAGGGCTTGCTCCCATATGTACTTGCGGAAGATAAATTATTTTAAATTTATTTGTTGGTAAATAATAAAACTCTGTAACCAGTGTAATAAAAAAGTCTAAAAGAATTACTATCGAATTTCTAACAGGCTCTTCTCGAAGATCCTACTTTTTCCGACCCCGAATAATTTAAAAGTTCTAAAGTAAAATATCAATATAAGATTTATTTGGATTAAGATATTTTGCGTTTTGAGTTTGAAAACCTTGTATATAAATCTGCTACTTTGATACTTCAATTGAAATTATTATTTCGCCATAACAGTTGCAATCTGCATTTAATTTTTTTCAGTTTATGGTAGCCATTGATATTACTAAATACTTTGGTAAAATAAATCCTTAAGCCATAAGTTCAATCGTTCTTGCTTGATTTTTTTAATAACGTTAAACACTGCAAATTTAAGTACTGAATCTGCTAATCTAAAGTGAAAAGCATCGAAATTTAAAATAGACCATATACCTTTCGCCCGTCACATCATATCAGCTATGGAGCCAATCATAAATGCTTTGCGTTCTAATGATGAAACCGATCAGTCGCTTATTAATTTATTTTGTAACAATCTAAAAACCAACTAACGATACATTGTTTCGTCAGCGGTCTGCTGCCATTGTTGCTATCGGTGCGGCAACTGCTAGTATTTACATGCGGGTAACTTCACTTTGTTACGTTCACTTCGTATCATCCGGTCGCTCTAAGTGACAGTACTGGATATTATTTTAGTTATAATAATGTCTTGTGTTCTCGCCAGCAATAAAATTTGCCAACCGGAATCTTGGTATTCGTATATATCCGTATTATGTTATGGCGAACATCGAATGAGCCTCTGGCCAGTCTGGCTATTCGACTATGACACACAGCGTCATTGACCAGGTTCAACACTCCTCGATACTTAGTCCAAAATTGGATTAAAATGATGATGAATTTTATAATAGATTAACCCCGGACGATTCCTGTGGTGTAATGAGAAGTCGGCTATTACAAACATGTGTGTGCATAAACTATGGTATGGTTTAGGTCTAGATACTACTGTGTGTTACCTGTATGTATTTTCAAAAAAGCATATTGTTATGCTTACCGTTACCGAGCGTTAGTGGCTGATTGGAAAATGCGTCGGTAGCTCATTGGTGTGGACTGTTACCTTCCGATCTGGATGATGCAGGTTCAATCAAGCCACGTACTAATGTGCTTTCGAATTTGTGAAATTATATGTACGTTTATATGACGATCTTACGGTGAAGGAAAACATCGTGAGGAAATCTACGCACGCCTGCGAAGAAATTCAAAGGTTGTGCATGAAGCCGCACTGGGCCCGCGTGGACGACTTAGACCTAAACACCCTATATGGGTATGCTCGTACCCCTCGGTGGGTGCTTTTAATGAGCTGATGATGATGATGATGATAATGCTTACCCATTGTACAAGATGTTTAAATTGGGGCTCGATGGTCCTGCATTAATGTTGGTGGCTGTTAATTTTTAAAAATCTTAACTTTTCAACTTTAAGTAGTCAATAAATTCCACACGTGCATTGCAATTTACTGAGTATAACACCACGGCCGACACCACCAACGGCAGTCTGTGCGCCAGTAAACTCAGATGCGAATTAACAGTACGAAACGTTAAGTTCTACACAAGTATTTACATTTACAGAGGAAATTATGTTAATATCAAAACGTTCTTGTACAAAACAGCCAAGAGGGATACAAAGATGCATGTCTTAGAAGCGTGTCATTGCCCAAGAATTAACAAGTACTCTTACCTACAGGAGCCTGTATATAAGATTGTCTGCATCTCTCAGTCGTCAGTATGTATAGATGAATATCAACTGTATATATTTGCTGTATATTTTTTTATGCATGTAGTAGGTTATTTTTTAATAATAATAATAAATATCGTTTATTACTCAATATGGTTTACAAACTTGAGGTGAGACAGCTCCTTTAAGTAATAGTATACTTGTGTCGGAGTGTCTGCTCTGGCCTTAGTGCTAGGTACATCATTGAGTTTAAGAGCATTTCGTAATCTACACTCTGGCACGTTGTACTCATCTTGATTTTGTGAAACGGAATTTTTTCATTAAAGCTTTTTTATTTTCCGGGTTCGGTGATGTTTAAATTGGTACAACGTTGTTTTGTAACCTGGCTAATGCATCTGCATAATTGCGTCTACCACAAATCACGCAGTGGAATATCAAATTATCGGATGATTCATAAAACACTATAAATTATAAAGTTTTTTCCCATAGGTAATTTTTATTCGTTGCGTAATCGACCCGTTTTCATAATGACTTTTGAAATGTTGCGGGAACTGGGAGCAGGCGTTTCGTAGTAATTTTATTTTTATTTATCTTTGAGTAATGGTCTTGAACGAATTTATGCTTTTGTTAACTGTGTTTTTTCTTTTTGTTGCACTCTTAAGAAATCCTATGTTGGGGAGCTTGTAAATATCAAGAAAATGATATAATTTTTGTGATGTAGACAAAATTTAATTAAATTTCGTATTCAAATTTAATACAACTGTTTGCCTATTTAAGGGTTAGTAGGTACTATTACTAGCCCACTCTATGTTAAACAAATTCTAAAACAAGTGCTTGAAAGAATAAACTGATTATAACAATACTTATTTGACACAAAGATTTTTTTTTAAATACAGCAAAAGTATAATATGGTATGAGACAACACCATAATCCACTTTTGCTGACAATAGCTTTTGAGCTTATGAATTGAAAACACTACTAGTAAATGTTTGATTACTGGAACACTGTTTAGTACGCTACGTCGACGTGCGACGTAAAATTCAGTAATGTAATTGTAATAAATAATATACCAAAATACTTTAAGTTATTATCTATATCTATGTAGAATAAGTCAAAGGCAATTTAGCTATTATAGCTTACACCTATTCATAACTTGTCCATACAACAACACGCCTAGCGTGTTACATCTCATTTACAATAAAACATTCCTTATCACAATTTCACACAACTTCCATCATTGTTAACGACATACGAACGCCATAACGTACTTTGTATGTACGTTTGCTGCTTGTTTAAAACGTATTCAATTAATAACAGTATTGCGTGTGTAAATCTCATACATTGTTATATCATCAATTTGGTTACAGAAATCAGGCCAGGCCATATTATCGAAATATTTTTTAGACTATCGGATAAATGGCCGCCATTGCAATCATTTGTAACGCGAAGGTCACAAATCTTCATTGGGGAAAGTTTTATAATCAGAAAAAAATTATATCACTAAAATTTAGGACAATTAAAACGTGAAAAATATAAACACTAAAATAGAGTATCTAATAAATTAATTAATTAATTCCTCATGTATGGTTTTCCCGTCAGTACGTGATGATTTTGATATTATTTTTCTTTAACTTAAAATCTTAAATTAACCCGTCAGTGGCCTATTAGTGTGACTATTGCCGATCTGAAGGGTGCAGGTTCAAATTCGCCACGTACCAGTGTATTTTCTGTCGATATTATATCATTGTGAGGAAACCTGCGCACGCCTAAGAAGAAATATAAAGGTTGTGCGTCGGCCAGTCCGCACGGGCCCGCGTGGACACCTCCACATCGCAATTGTATATTTTCAACAGGAACTCTGAAAAAGTTCAAAAGTTTGAGTTGGCCGTTTAGTTTCCTAGAATATTAATTGGTGTATGCAAGAATCTTGGAGACTACATCCCTTTCTACAGCTATACAGACTTAAAGATCCTACATTAACCTAATCAGTCTTTTAAGATAAGAATGCAACTGTTTCTTTTGACTGGACTGATAAAAAATGTTGTAAGAGTTTTTAGTATATTTGACCGTACGTCAGTACGTAAGTGAAAGTTACTCCTATCTCGGTAAAAGTCTTGCGATCGGTTGCCATTGTACTTTAAAGCTCGCCATCATGTGCTCTTTTTGTTTCGTCAACCAGTGTGCTACACTATTTATAAGCAACTCTTAATTATCATTTTGCATTTCGTTTTTGTTCGGTTAGCAATTGGTGTTAATGAACATTTAAGTCATAATGAGAAATGACATTTTTTTTTTGCTTCTTGCAATCACATTGCATTTCTCAACTTGTGTTATTAATATCTTAAATCATATTATTAAACACTCTCTAACAATAATCTTGCACAAATGCATATTGATTATGCTAAACGATTAAGATTTATTTATTTATTTCGTACAAAGGTTGACAACTTAAAAGTAACAAAAAGGAACAATAAGTACGGTAGGCTTATCTCTAAAAGAGATTTCTTCCAGCAGACCAAATAATATAAAAGAAAACTAAATGTTAGAGCGGTAGACGAAAGCAACCATGCACAATATACACTAATACTAACACATGAGATTAATATATACATATAAGTACAAGATTGAGGACATATAAGTACATATAAGTACAAGATTAAGTATAAGATTGAGGTTTCTATGAAGATAACTTTATACACGCCTCAGGTCTTTTTAAAACTGTAAGGTCTTTGTAGTTATTTCTTGAGCAGAACCTTGAAACTGGACTCTTCTAAATATTTCAATAAATCGTTATTTCCATTGATGTTAAACAAAATAAGTGTTTTGTTTCACGAAACAGTTTTTCATGTAAGATTTCAGACTGGATCCCTCATATCAGATACAAGCTTACCACTCCTGAACATAGATCTCCCCTAAATAAAGACGCTACCTCCGTTCGAAAGCTTTCGACAAGTTATAGATAGATGGTAAGCTATAATAGCTAAATACTTGATTTTTACTTTGATTTCTATACAACTTGTTCTACATAGATATAGATAATAACTTAAAGTATTTTGGTATATTATTTATTACCATTACAATTACATTACTGAATTTTACGTCGCACGTCGACGTAGCGTACTAAACAGTGTTCCAGTAATCAAACATTTGTACTAGTAGTGTTTTCAATTCATAAGCTCAAAAGCTATTTTCAGCAAAAGTGGATTATNTGGATTAGATATTTTGCGTTTTGAGTTTGAAAACCTTGTATATAAATCTGCTACTTTGATACTTCAATTGAAATTATTATTTCGCCATAACAGTTGCAATCTGCATTTAATTTTTTTCAGTTTATGGTAGCCATTGATATTCTAAATACTTTGGTAAAATAAATCCTTAAGCCATAAGTTCAATCGTTCTTGCTTGATTTTTTTAATAACGTTAAACACTGCAAATTTAAGTACTGAATCTGCTAATCTAAAGTGAAAAGCATCGAAATTTAAAATAGACCATCATATACCTTTCGCCCGTCACATCATATCAGCTATGGAGCCAATCATAAATGCTTTGCGTTCTAATGATGAAACCGATCAGTCGCTTATTAATTTATTTTGTAACAATCTAAAAACCAACTAACGATACATTGTTTCGTCAGCGGTCTGCTGCCATTGTTGCTATCGGTGCGGCAACTGCTAGTATTTACATGCGGGTAACTTCACTTTGTTACGTTCACTTCGTATCATCCGGTCGCTCTAAGTGACAGTACTGGATATTATTTTAGTTATAATAATGTCTTGTGTTCTCGCCAGCAATAAAATTTGCCAACCGGAATCTTGGTATTCGTATATATCCGTATTATGTTATGGCGAACATCGAATGAGCCTCTGGCCAGTCTGGCTATTCGACTATGACACACAGCGTCATTGACCAGGTTCAACACTCCTCGATACTTAGTCCAAAATTGGATTAAAATGATGATGAATTTTATAATAGATTAACCCCGGACGATTCCTGTGGTGTAATGAGAAGTCGGCTATTACAAACATGTGTGTGCATAAACTATGGTATGGTTTAGGTCTAGATACTACTGTGTGTTACCTGTATGTATTTTCAAAAAAGCATATTGTTATGCTTACCGTTACCGAGCGTTAGTGGCTGATTGGAAAATGCGTCGGTAGCTCATTGGTGTGGACTGTTACCTTCCGATCTGGATGATGCAGGTTCAATCAAGCCACGTACTAATGTGCTTTCGAATTTGTGAAATTATATGTACGTTTATATGACGATCTTACGGTGAAGGAAAACATCGTGAGGAAATCTACGCACGCCTGCGAAGAAATTCAAAGGTTGTGCATGAAGCCGCACTGGGCCCGCTGGACGACTTAGACCTAAACACCCTATATGGGTATGCTCGTACCCCTCGGTGGGTGCTTTTAATGAGCTGATGATGATGATGATGATAATGCTTACCCATTGTACAAGATGTTTAAATTGGGGCTCGATGGTCCTGCATTAATGTTGGTGGCTGTTAATTTTTAAAAATCTTAACTTTTCAACTTTAAGTAGTCAATAAATTCCACACGTGCATTGCAATTTACTGAGTATAACACCACGGCCGACACCACCAACGGCAGTCTGTGCGCCAGTAAACTCAGATGCGAATTAACAGTACGAAACGTTAAGTTCTACACAAGTATTTACATTTACAGAGGAAATTATGTTAATATCAAAACGTTCTTGTACAAAACAGCCAAGAGGGATACAAAGATGCATGTCTTAGAAGCGTGTCATTGCCCAAGAATTAACAAGTACTCTTACCTACAGGAGCCTGTATATAAGATTGTCTGCATCTCTCAGTCGTCAGTATGTATAGATGAATATCAACTGTATATATTTGCTGTATATTTTTTTATGCATGTAGTAGGTTATTTTTTAATAATAATAATAAATATCGTTTATTACTCAATATGGTTTACAAACTTGAGGTGAGACAGCTCCTTTAAGTAATAGTATACTTGTGTCGGAGTGTCTGCTCTGGCCTTAGTGCTAGGTACATCATTGAGTTTAAGAGCATTTCGTAATCTACACTCTGGCACGTTGTACTCATCTTGATTTTGTGAAACGGAATTTTTTCATTAAAGCTTTTTTATTTTCCGGGTTCGGTGATGTTTAAATTGGTACAACGTTGTTTTGTAACCTGGCTAATGCATCTGCATAATTGCGTCTACCACAAATCACGCAGTGGAATATCAAATTATCGGATGATTCATAAAACACTATAAATTATAAAGTTTTTTCCCATTGGTAATTTTTATTCGTTGCGTAATCGACCCGTTTTCATAATGACTTTTGAAATGTTGCGGGAACTGGGAGCAGGCGTTTCGTAGTAATTTTATTTTTATTTATCTTTGAGTAATGGTCTTGAACGAATTTATGCTTTTGTTAACTGTGTTTTTTCTTTTTGTTGCACTCTTAAGAAATCCTATGTTGGGGAGCTTGTAAATATCAAGAAAATGATATAATTTTTGTGATGTAGACAAAATTTAATTAAATTTCGTATTCAAATTTAATACAACTGTTTGCCTATTTAAGGGTTAGTAGGTACTATTACTAGCCCACTCTATGTTAAACAAATTCTAAAACAAGTGCTTGAAAGAATAAACTGATTATAACAATACTTATTTGACACAAAGATTTTTTTTTAAATACAGCAAAAGTATAATATGGTATGAGACAACACCATAATCCACTTTTGCTGACAATAGCTTTTGAGCTTATGAATTGAAAACACTACTAGTAAATGTTTGATTACTGGAACACTGTTTAGTACGCTACGTCGACGTGCGACGTAAAATTCAGTAATGTAATTGTAATAAATAATATACCAAAATACTTTAAGTTATTATCTATATCTATGTAGAATAAGTCAAAGGCAATTTAGCTATTATAGCTTACCACCTATTCATAACTTGTCCATACAACAACACGCCTAGCGTGTTACATCTCATTTACAATAAAACATTCCTTATCACAATTTCACACAACTTCCATCATTGTTAACGACATACGAACGCCATAACGTACTTTGTATGTACGTTTGCTGCTTGTTTAAAACGTATTCAATTAATAACAGTATTGCGTGTGTAAATCTCATACATTGTTATATCATCAATTTGGTTACAGAAATCAGGCCAGGCCATATTATCGAAATATTTTTTAGACTATCGGATAAATGGCCGCCATTGCAATCATTTGTAACGCGAAGGTCACAAATCTTCATTGGGGAAAGTTTTATAATCAGAAAAAAATTATATCACTAAAATTTAGGACAATTAAAACGTGAAAAATATAAACACAAAAATAGAGTATCTAATAAATTAATTAATTAATTCCTCATGTATGGTTTTCCCGTCAGTACGTGATGATTTTGATATTATTTTTCTTTAACTTAAAATCTTAAATTAACCCGTCAGTGGCCTATTAGTGTGACTATTGCCGATCTGAAGGGTGCAGGTTCAAATCCGCCACGTACCAGTGTATTTTCTGTCGATATTATATCATTGTGAGGAAACCTGCGCACGCCTAAGAAGAAATATAAAGGTTGTGCGTCGGCCAGTCCGCACGGGCCCGCGTGGACACCTCCACATCGCAATTGTATATTTTCAACAGGAACTCTGAAAAAGTTCAAAAGTTTGAGTTGGCCGTTTAGTTTCCTAGAATATTAATTGGTGTATGCAAGAATCTTGGAGACTACATCCCTTTCTACAGCTATACAGACTTAAAGATCCTACATTAACCTAAATCAGCAGTCTTTTAAGATAAGAATGCAACTGTTTCTTTTGACTGGACTGATAAAAAATGTTGTAAGAGTTTTTAGTATATTTGACCGTACGTCAGTACGTAAGTGAAAGTTACTCCTATCTCGGTAAAAGTCTTGCGATCGGTTGCCATTGTACTTTAAAGCTCGCCATCATGTGCTCTTTTTGTTTCGTCAACCAGTGTGCTACACTATTTAGTAAGCAACTCTTAATTATCATTTTGCATTTCGTTTTTGTTCGGTTAGCAATTGGTGTTAATGAACATTTAAGTCATAATGAGAAATGACATTTTTTTTTATGCTTCTTGCAATCACATTGCATTTCTCAACTTGTGTTATTAATATCTTAAATCATATTATTAAACACTCTCTAACAATAATCTTGCACAAATGCATATTGATTATGCTAAACGATTAAGATTTATTTATTTATTTCGTACAAAGGTTGACAACTTAAAAGTAACAAAAAGGAACAATAAGTACAGGTAGGCTTATCTCTAAAAGAGATTTCTTCCAGCAGACCAAATAATATAAAAGAAAACTAAAATGTTAGAGCGGTAGACGAAAGCAACCATGCACAATATACACTAATACTAACACATGAGATTAATATATACATATAAGTACAAGATTGAGGACATATAAGTACATATAAGTACAAGATTAAGTATAAGATTGAGGTTTCTATGAAGATAACTTTATACACGCCTCAGGTCTTTTTAAAACTGTAAGGTCTTTGTAGTTATTTCTTGAGCAGAACCTTGAAACTGGACTCTTCTAAATATTTCAATAAATCGTTATTTCCATTGATGTTAAACAAAATAAGTGTTTTGTTTCACGAAACAGTTTTTCATGTAAGATTTCAGACTGGATCCCTCATATCAGATACAAGCTTACCACTCCTGAACATAGATCTCCCCTAAATAAAGACGCTACCTCCGTTCGAAAGCTTTCGACAAGTTATAGATAGATGGTAAGCTATAATAGCTAAATACTTGATTTTTACTTTGATTTCTATACAACTTGTTCTACATAGATATAGATAATAACTTAAAGTATTTTGGTATATTATTTATTACCATTACAATTACATTACTGAATTTTACGTCGCACGTCGACGTAGCGTACTAAACAGTGTTCCAGTAATCAAACATTTGTACTAGTAGTGTTTTCAATTCATAAGCTCAAAAGCTATTTTCAGCAAAAGTGGATTATGGTGTTGTCTCATACCATATCATACTTTTGCTGTACGTAATAAGAATTAAAATTATACTATTTTAAAAAAATAATCTTTGTGTCAAATAAGTATTGTTATAATCAGTTTATTCTTTCAAGCACTTGTTTTAGAATTTCTTTAATATAGAGTGGGCTAGTAATAGTACCTACTAACCTTTAAATAGGCAAACAGTTGTATTAAATTTTAATACGAAATTTAATTTAACTGAAATTAAATTTTGTCTACGTCACAAAAATTATATCATTTTCTTGACATTTATAAGCTCCCCAACATAGGATTTCTTAAGAGTGCAACAAAAAGAAAAAACACAGTTAACAAAAGCATAAATTCGTTCAAGACCATTACTCGAAGATAAATAAAAATAAAATTACTACGAAACGCCTGCTCCCAGTTCCCGCAACATTTCAAAAGTCATTATGAAAACGGGTCGATTACGCAACGAATAAAAATTACCTATGGGAAAAATCTTTATAATTTATAGTGTTTGATGAATCATCCGATAATTTGATATTCCACTGCGTGATTTGTGGTAGACGCAATTATGCAGATGCATTAGCCAGGTTACAAAACAACGTTGTACCAATTTAAACATCACCGAACCCGGAAAATAAAAAAGCTTGAATGAAAAATTCCGTTTCTCAAAATCAAGATGAGTACAACGTGCCAGAGTGTAGATTACGAAATGCTCTTATAAACTCATGATTGTCCATGTTCACCTATCAACATTTCAACTTCCAAAGCATTGCTTTTAAGTATGATATTAGACAGCGGGACCGGAGTATCTCTACTTATCTACGAGTAGAAATCTTATTGTCTATTCATATAAATTAAATTGGAATGTCTATTTATAATATTGAAATAACCATTTCTTACTACATGCATAAAAATATATACAGCAAAAATATGTAGTTGCTATTCATCTATACATTCTGACGACTGAGAGATGCAGACAATCTTATATACAGGCTTCTGTAGGTAAGAGTACTTGTTAATTCTTGGGCAATGACACGCTTCAAAGACATGCATCTTTGTATCCCTCTTGGCTGTTTTGTACGAGAACGTTTTGACATTAACATAATTTCCACTGTAAATGTAAATACTTGTGTAGAACTTCACGTTTCGTACTGTTAATTCGCATCTGAGTTTACTGGCGCACAGACTGCCGTTAGGTGTTATACTCAGTAAATTGCAATGTACGTGTGGAATTTATTGGACTACTTAAAGTAGAAAAGTTAAGATTTTTAAAAATTAATAGCCACCCACATTAATGCAGCACCATCGAGCCCCAATTTAAACGAGCATCTTGTACAATGGGTAAGCATCATCATCATCATTAGCTCATTAAAAGTACCCACCGAGGGGCACGAGCATACCCATATAGGGTGTTTAGGTCTAAGTCGTCCACGCGGGCCCAGTGCGGCTACACGCACAACCTTTGAATTTCTTCGCAGGCGTGCGCAGGTTTCCTCACGATTTTTCTTGTAAGATTTCAGACTGGATTCCTCATATCAGATACAAGCTTACCACTTCTGAACATAGATCTCCCCTAAATAAAGACGCTACCTCCGTTCGAAAGCTTTCTGCGTCTAGCGCAAGCTTTCGAAGGTTGTCCAAAGATTGGTCAAAGTTTTTTCCTCATTTCATATTTATTGTAATTTATCTTAAAAGTCTGTTTAGTCTGTCAGTTGGTTACGCTGCTATTTTAAGACGGTAACTACACTTTGATGCCGATATACCAAAAGCCAACAATTTGAATAACTCGTAATAGCGGAATTTGAACATTCCTTTTTATTATAATGGATTCAATATCGGTAAGAGCTCCGCCTTTGAGCTTCAATAACAGACTTGGCCTAAATATTTAAAATCTAGCCGCAATCGGGTATCGAGGGCGCGTTTCTCTACCACACTGCACCTGGTGTTATAAATACATAGATTACTGCATCGTGAAATAAGCCCAAATTCCAACAATGGCTACATAAGCTTCAAAGGTTAGGTACAGTGATTATTTAAAGAAAATGTATTGAGAAATATTACCAATAAACGATTCAGAATTCTAAGGTTTAAGGAAAACTTCCAAAGTTTGAATTTAAGAAACAGAACTGTATGACAGTTCTATTTTTCGAACTCGAAATCCTCGCCTCAGGTGCACGTGGAACTATTATAAAATGTACATCCATGTGAAGTCGATTTCTTCCTTCACGATGTTTTCCTTCACCGTCAATAAAAGAAAAATTAGGGCTTTCGATTGAATAATGCTGGACTAGCATCTGGGATATAAATTAAGACAACGGGCGCCTGTCAAATTATTAAAAACACATTATGTATTCAACTCGCAGGCATGTAATTTAATCAAATTTGTAAAATAACCGTATCAACATCAGAATCAGGCAGTGCGGTCTGCCTGTGTCATGGTCAGTCCACCAATTTGGTATTCAAATTAATAAAATAGTTCTCAGTTCAAGAAGATTTTCAATGGCGATACGATGAATAAACAAACAAACCCATAATAAACACAGCGCATGGAATGTTCACATAATGTTACGTTATATTTAAATTGATGTCATTTTGTGGGTTGGCAAATCGCTGTTATTTTTATTAATTCGTATACAACAAGGTTATAATTTAAGTTTCCATTGGATTATGAGATTTATTATTATAGAGCATCGGTGGCTCGATGGTGTGGACTGTCGCCGTCCTATCGGAAGGGCTGTGGTTCAAATCCCGCACCGTACCAATGTGTTTTCAAATTTTCGAAAATATATGTACGTTATCCGACGCTCTTTCGATGAAGGAAATCATCGTGAGGAAACCTTCATGCACGCCTGGGAAGAAATTCAAAGGTTGTGTGTGAAGTCGTCCAATCCGCACTGGGCCCGCGTGGACGACTAAGGCCTAATCACCCTACACGGGTAGGCTCGTGCCCCTCGGTTTATTATATAGGATATATATTTTATTTAAGATATTTTCAAAAGATTTTAGTTTGGCAAGAAAGTGCGTCTTGCTTCTTTCTTTGGAATGCTTATCACTGTTGGCCAGTGTTGCCACCTTAGCCCTTTTGTGGCTAGAGCTAGCACTTTCTAGAATAGGTGAACTCCTTGGTCCGCCCCAATGGCGATAGGACACTAATTGGATTCGCACGCCAGTGTTGCCAACGTCACTGAAATAAATACGTTTGAAATTGAAAGTTACTGTCTCGCCGTGTGGCATGGCTTATCTTGGAAGTGAAGTTTTAAGAATACTTTATTACTGAAGCTTTTACGTATTTGGTCTTTTATTTTATATTTTTGTAAATATTCCATATGAATTGAATGATTTGAATAATAATTCTAAATTTTTGGACAAATATGAAAAGAATGGAGTAGTAGTTTTAATATTGACATGGTATTCAAATATTTGGTCTAATATAAATACAGGGACATAATGCATTAACATGTGCACGTGCTCAGATAGATATGATTTAGGTATGTGTGTATATGTCACAGAAAGATAACAAAAATCGGAAATTTATTAAGCTTCGTAGGATTCTACACCAGAGATCATTGTATTATTCTACGCCTATGTAGAATTCTATAAAATGTAATAAATATCGTAGAAAGTGTATTTTCCGGTGATATAAGAATACATTTATTTGACGAATACCCATTCTTTAATAACAGTTGAAATTTTGTGATAATAAAGGATTTGATGGCTTATTTAATTGTTTAATAATTAATGAACACAATGGTAAAAAATGTAAAAGTAATTATGAGAAAGTCTTAAGTATTTTTTCTTGTACAAATGTACTAGCAATTGAGATCCTTTAAGAGTAGCACTCACAAATTAATTTGTCGGTTGGATCTTCACAAATTCCCTCGTGGTACAGTTCGGCGTGATGTGTTCCTTACCTTTGCTAGGTACTGTGGGTTCAAAAATAAATTAGATACATATATTCGGTAATAACGTCGCAGATGTGGACAGCTGAGTAACGTATAATGAAAATAATTTGTATAGGTTTTATATAAGGAAATTACTGAAAATCTTTCTAATAATGAAATGGATACTTAAATTTTTCAATAATTTTCTTCCCCTAAACCTAAACTATGTTTACCGCACTTTATTATCCTCATCTGACACCTTCCCTGGCACCATATTTAAAATTAAAGCCGCTATTGCAAAAGTAAGTACCTTTCACCGCCTCTTTTTTAAATAAAAACACCTATCAAACAAAATGTTAGCCCTGGGTCAGGCTTACCTGGAGGTAAGTGGTCAGTGCAGCTGCTAACTTGCCGCCTTAGTCACAGTATACAATAATTTCAATGCTCGTGGTACCCTTGAAACTTCGCAATGTAGCATTATTGTCATGGTGTTGGTATATTCACACTTTTATCAATATTTCAATATAATGACTGGACTTACTGTGCTGATCTTGAAGTTTGTAAACACACTGGTGGTTTTATGGTCAGTGTTCATAGCACAGTTAACCCTATAAGCCATCTTATGTCTATTGTTGATGTAGCACCCAAAACAATATTTACCTCCATCGGTCCTCTATTAACATTTACCTTTTGATAATAATAAACACTAAAAGTAAGTGCAGAATAGGAATCAAACAACCGCCTTTGGAACAGCATGGCTGGGTCACCACTCATTGCGGAGGCGCACCCGTAAAAATGGAATATATTTAAGGAATATACCGTAATCTCCGTCCCCAGTTTTCGAATGGATAAGATGTAAAAGCGGGCTAAGATATTCACCTCCATTATCCTGTGTATTTTCATGGAAATTGATTCGAAAATCCCCTTACCTTGACTCTGTGAATGGGTACGGTTATCTGCATCTTTTAAGACAATCTGGTAAGCGAGTGAGGCCCTTTGTTATTCATTATTTTAACCAAGTATCTTTAAGAAAATATGCGTTGTAAGTGTATACTTATAGGTACTTTGAGGATCGCGTTAGCATTATTATCACTTATGTATTATGTATATAAACTAGGCTTAAGTATATTATTATTAACTAACAAAGGGATACCTATCGGAGGCTCACTGGTGTTGCCTGTTGCCTTCCGATCTGGAGCGTGCAGGTTCTAATCCCACCACGTACCAATGTAATTTAGATATTTCGAAATTATAAGAACGTTTATTCGACGCTCTTAAAAACAGACCATTGTAATATTTATTCCAAACCTACGACAGTAAACGAAGTCGTGAAAATATTTTACTATAACGACAGCAGGCCTGCCGAGGTTATTTTTTGAACCCGTAACTATTATGTCGAAAGGAATTGAAAGGCCACGAAAGGGTAAAAAAGAAGCCCCAATTGTTTAGTGGAATTTGTAATGACGACATCATTATTCGAAGTTTTTTCTTATCGAGATTGATGTTTTCAATTAAGTGTGCAAACTTTGTGGAATTTTGTTAAAAGTTTTCACAGTAATTATTCCCAACCACGTTATAACAACTGTTCAAACTCATGACAAAAAGAATATATAAGGGTGTTTTATATATTTTTATCATTATTATCAAATATATTTACGATGTTTAAGTAAACATAGTGTTTTCACTTAATTTACATTTGAAATTATTTTACATACTGATATAATTTTCACCAATCAATAATAGTTCCAAATAGGTACATAATAAACAAATATTCACCGTTTACGCGAAATCTGGTAATTGAAGCGGCCGGATAATTTACTTTTAAATCTGACAAACTTTTCTATCTCCCTGCTCTTCAATCCGGTTACAGTTCGATTGCTGTCAATGATCAGTATCGGCTCTACCTTTTGCTTTTTATTGACATCCATTTTTCCGTTTTGTTGGCTAACGAAATAAATCGATGGTATATTTATGGGATTGGCATCTTCCGAGCCGTCTTCAGGAAATACAACGTAAATAAGCAACGGCTTCGCATCTTCGTCCCCGTTTATTTTTACGTTCGGCGGCGCAGTTGCTACTAATATTTTATAATTGTCAAAGGGCTGCTTTACTATTGGCAAATTAATGTAATTCAAACTATCCACTTTGTCATTATGTTCATTGCTGACGTTCTTCAAGGGCAGCACTATTTTGGCAATTTGATTTGTACACCCCATTCCCAACTCTGGCGCATTAGGGAAATATGCTTTGGTTATTACTGCCCGCCTCTCATCAGCGCCCCGATTCCAATTCTTGAGGGATTTTCGCAAAAAGAACACCGAAATTTTTTGGTTTCACCTCCTCTTTGTAATTTAATGGATTGAACTTAACGCTGAAGCCGTTGTTAATGGGGATGCTTTGTGCTATTGCAATATTTACTAGGATTGAGGCAATGACCTGCAAACCCGTCTGTAAATTAATTTTAGATTTGATGCACATAATTCATTAAGTAGTTACGATCACTCCACGTTCCATATCATTGGATGCAACTGGTGCAAATGACGATTCAATACTGGCTGGTTACAAGTCGTAACGATTTCGCAACCGATCTAAATATGGCACCCTGCATGTTGTGTTTTGAAAAACAAATGTGAAGGATGTTGACAGACACTATTATACACCATACTTCCATGTTGAAGTATACGTAATCATAATGAATGATATTGTACTACCAGAGATTTACTCGCATCAAATCAGTGTTAAATTTTAAATTTACGATATCCATTTATTAGAATCCCACGTCCACCCAACATAATTCGTCAGGATGCTGTGTCAAATTTCGCCAAACAATTTTGAACCCAATTTTTTAGTATCAAGAATGCAGAGGCTAAACAAGCTTCCATGTTTATAGTGCAAAGATAATAAATCACTCCAGTGAGCTAATAAAAATGTCGCCACTGCCACAACGTTGCATATTTCCGAGGTGAACTAAGTTACGGATATTGGCTCTCACATAAATCTTTGCATTTTAAGGATGAAGGATTAATAGCTGGTACCGAATTAAAGCTTTCTTCAATGGAGTCATGGATGCGTGTTGAATGCGTAAATAACATCGGTGGGGTTATAACACAAAGTTATTATTAAGAAGAAACTCATACGTTGTATAGTGTTAAATATCTCTATAATGTGATATTTAAAAGGAAATCTCCGCTTTTGCCATAACCATTCGACTTTTACAAACAAATTTAAGGAAATAACAATATTATGAGTTGAATACAAAATATTGTTTAATTAGTAGCCAAGCAATGATCGCTTAGAAGGACTTCAGTTGAGTGCTAAATTATTACGTCGAAATACTAAGTACCGTATCCAGTTCACACCAACTCCACTGCCAGTCTATAAAATAGTCTATGTATTCCCAAAACATAACAGTTTTGTCAGTTATAGCTTGCCTGTTTTTCATCATCATCATTATAGCCTAAAAAGTCCAAAGCCAAACGAAGGCCTCCCCAAATGATTTCCACGCGGACCGATGCCTAGCAGTTGACACACATCTGCTGCCCGCCACCTTAACCAGTTCATCAATCCATTTGGTTGGGGGTCGGCTGACTCTTCGTTTTCCGTTATTTGTATGCCACTCGAGAACCCTTCCGCCCCATCGGCCATAGGTTTTACGCACTATGTGCCCTGTCTACTGCCACCTCAACTTGCTAATTCTGTTGGCTATGTCGGTTACTCTAGTTTTCCCACGGATGGATATCCGTATCCTCGTTTCGGATCTTATCGCACAGGGAAATACCTAACATAACCTGCTTCGTAGCATGTTAAGCAATCTTAAGCCTATTTAAGAGGCCTTTAGTGAATTTATCGAAAAGTTCATTATATTCTTTAACTTTATTACTGATAATGCCTTATTTTTAAAACTACTTATATTTTCATGAATTGCATAGATTTTAACCGTATTATTAGTTGAGAACATCTACGTATATTGCTTGTTAGTTTTAAAAAGGATCTGTTTTTGTTTAGAATAGATAAACATAGAGTCGGGTCGTTAAATATTTGGGTGTAAGGGGACCAGTGACATCCCAATACCGAACCAAAAATACACATAGGAGAAATTCGCATAGCAGCCATTCCTGTCTGTAAGTCACGACGAAGGCTTAATTTTATCTCTGTACTTATTCCCTTTCTTTTCTTGCAAAAGATTTTGCTAGATTTGTTTAGACTGTAAGAAATAAGGTATTTTATGACTATACCGTAAGCAGATGTCGTACGCAAGGTTTATCAGGATGAATAGTAACATTAATAAAAACAGACTGTATTGCTATTAGCGTTCCTAATATTCACAATATTATGAGTTATTATCATCCACTTACTTATGATTACACATACTGAAAACCAACAAAGTATACCAAGCTAGTTTTGGCACTTAAAATATAACATGACGTGGGAACTGTTAAAACAGGCGTTGTACTACAACGCTGCAAAAGCCTTAAAATTCTGAAAATTTATTCACCCTTTTTTGCAAATAAATGTATACTACGCATATCTTATTCTTGAACATTGAACAGTCACGTGTCCAGCCACAAGCCCAGGTAAGTAGGAATAACTAATCCAGACATTAGAGACGTATCTTTTTATGTACGAAGCTTAATAATAACAATCACTTACTAATATCAATAGTCATTAGGGAACCAGTGATTGCAAAACCAGGTGAGGTCACAGAAATCAGTAAAATTCATCACACCATACATCCCCGTATAAGGCACAGAGATCGTACCAATGCGAACGTCAAAACGAAATAAACAATGTGCCCTCCAGTTTTGCGGATGAAAAACCTCAAACTACCAATCTCCTTGGAGGCGTTTTAAGGTCTGCTAAAAGACATTTCATAATAAAATGCTTATTGCCTCTGTACCATAGACAGTGATACAAGAACACATATTATAACTATGACAAAGTCGTGTCGGTTTTCAAAAGCTGCAAGTCGCAAATGGCGGATTTTATTAGGGATGGCACCTCATAATATCGATAAGTTTCCAATTAGGTACTGCACTGATATGTTCTATAAGTAAATATTTTAAGCTTCTTTTTGAGTGAAATTCTTTGGTTTCGACCGTGCACCGCCAAATCTCAGTCGGATGACAAAAATGTGTTAGTATGCCTTATCGCACTTCCAACTTTTACGGTGACATATAGATGGATGAATCATTGGTCTATGGAAAGTAATTATGGGAATAAGTAAACAAAAAACATATTCGTTGTAAACAATGATTTAATACAGTATAGATCTTTACGTTATATGCTCACAAAATAACCGAGAAACTGTTCCGAATGCAGTAGCAACACACATACACATTTTTTTATTTTGCGTACATTTCACTACTTGCTAAACAATGTGAAAGTATTGGCATAACAAAAACATTCAGAATAAAAAAGCCAACTAGTGTTTATCACTTACGCCTCATTGTAAATATAAATATTCATTCCACCAATCACCAGACGAAATAATTTTCACTCCATTAATCACCAGACGGTTGACATAGAGTAACAGACACGAAACATAATGCATGTTTCGATTTCTGTATAAGACTGCCAACATTTTATTTTAATATGATTGTGGAGATTCCAAGAAAACGAATTTATTTATAATTAATTTATTAAAATAAAAGAAATTACAATTAATTGAGACGCGACAATGTTCGATGTTAGAAACAGTGATCTTGCTAAGTTCCGCGGCGCTGTGGTCGGGCCAGCGATGCACCTGTGCTGAGTCGGCTCCTTGGGCGGTCGATTGCCGCAATCCGTATTTCGTATGAAAATTGGAAGGGCATGGCGTCACAAACCTGTAAATAAAGCTCATTTTGTTTATGGAATCAAATAGTATATATAAATTTTCTATTTTAACTCATCTCTTTCATACGAAATGAAACACATAAAACGGTTTATGACGCGAATTCCATCTCACTTCTTTTTCGGTTTCTTTTAATATTATCATTTAATGGACTTGCAATGAAGTCTTCGAAATATCCGTATAATAACAATATAAAAATAAATATTCGCAAAGTGTGTAATTTGTTTATAAATAAACTGAACATTTGGACTTGAATACAAACTTTAAAAAATGGGACTGATTCAATTAATTTACTGCTCAATCGTATTAAATACCCTTAAAAACGATTTAATATTCTCCTTTTATGTCGCAGACAAAATGCTGTTTTCATAGGCACAGGTTCCATTCTATTCTAAATGAAGAAACTATGATTCCGAATATAACTGTAAATCAAAATCAAAAATAAGTGAAATAAATTCGGTGAAACTATTGACTACCCACATCTCAAACACCTTCTCGATAATGTTCAGACTCCAGTTTCTTTAAGGCTGACTTGGTTGTGTTGAGGTGGTAACTAACATCTTTTTTTGAGATATCAATATTTTCCACACATCAACAAAAAATATCAACACTGCCACAGCGCTATTTTTCATACAAGAATACTCCCTATTTTTTTCTGCGGGAAAATTATAGAAAAGTAGAGAATTAATTTATTAGACCTATTATAATGGATTATTCTTAAAAATCAAAGTCGTCTAGATTTAGAAATCAAGCTTATTTCGAAGTAAAATTCAGATCATACCGATGTAAAGATAAATCAGTTTGTTTCTTCCTTAAATTAGTACTGAATCCCTCAATACAACATGCAGGCACCTTTTAGCACATCAACTTGAGCTTTATTTGAGTTTTTTCACAAAATAATTGGGATAATTCAGAGATTTTGTAAAAAAGCACTATTTGTTTACTCACATTGACAGCTCAACAATCACTCAAAATGAAACTCACAAATGGCGAATTTTCCACATTCTAGAATCAAAGAAATCTATGTAAATTGTCAAATGCACCGCTTCCATAGACTTTATGGTTCAGAGCTCTGTACTAACTGATCTTTAGGTTTTAGATTATCTCTATAAGTCTTAGATAATAAACTGACAAGATGCACAACCTCACTAAATAAGTGTACGCGGCAAAACTCGGCAAAAAGCGTCGGTTGGGCACAATTTTCAATTAGGTTTCAGTTGTTATAATGAAATATAAAAGCGTGCTCGTGTTTTTCGATTTTGTACCCTTTTGAATGCCTCGTTAAGGTCAAATTTAAATGAACAATTTCATGTAATATTAGTTATAGATATATTAATAAGTAGGTATGTGCACTACACATGCCTATAGAGGTATGTGTAATGCGTGCACATTTTTTGGTTGACGTTTCTTCGTGATTGTACATCTACTTAGTTTATGTTATCCAATATTTAAATAATGTCAAAAATAATATCTAGATGTTAGTCTGCAACATCATCACCGACCATATGCCATAGTCAAACTGGTTATGTAATAGTAAAAAATACATTTTTACATTTCTTTATACAAATATTAAATGTACGCTGGAAACCATGCATGTAACAAGAAAGGGATTACCGCTTAACAAATACACTATGTTATTCTTCCACGACTTTGTTCCATTCCCCATTCCCAATAATACTCCTTGCATTAAATTGGGTAGCAAAACAATATAATATTGTAACTCTTGTGAGGATAAAACGGTTATGTAACGTCGTGTCAGCGAACAATTTTATTGTGCAGTTTAATATTTTTTTCATGGTTCAATATAAGTCGTTTACAAATAGGACGACGACTTTAAAGATTGTGCAAGTAATGCCAGACTACCAGAATGGTCGTTCATCGGATGGCACTAGCTTGTCCATAAATTTTAAATCCTATGTCCTACAGTTTGCCATTAACAAATCCAAGATATGGTTGTACCATATCTGTAATTGGCCCAAGAGTTATCTTTTGCACCTGCCCTTAGGGCATTCTAACGAAGAAAGAACAGGGCTTTAGTAACCTAACAAAAGATGTGAAAAAGACTAGTCAAAAGGCGACTGTACTGTTAACACGCTTATATACTCACAGATCTGGTGTAGAGAATGATTGGTACTTATGTTACTACTTATTGCTTCAACTTACTTGGTTCCAAATTTGATTATCACTTACATAAAACGTAGTTTCTGTGTGTTTAAATATATTTTATAATCAGTCTGTTAAATGCACCGGCCACCGCCTGCTCAACCCTTTAAACTACCTAGAATCTCGACGATCATAAGTTTATAAATAAGGTTCACAGTCCAAATGGTATGAGCCGACCTTAACTTTTTACCATTCCCTGACCCATTGAAATGTATTATCGAGCAATTCGTTCGCTCATTTATGAATATCTCACGGAGTCTGCGCAAACCACACCCTTAAAGTAACTCAAAAGAAATTTGGAATTTTGAGAATTCAAAGTCAATCGAAAGTACCTTCATTTGCAATAGTATTGACGCATTTACAACCTGTTTCCATCTCAATAAAGCAAATGTAGTTACTGGATCCAAGTAAAATTTCACAGTCGTTAAAAGTTTTTTTAATATCTAAAAGCGAGAGAGCAAAAGGCGTGCCTCATAAAGTCGGTGGCGGGCACAGATGAGATTTGAGGAATCAGAAAGCACATTAATGGCAGTTACGGCTTTATCTTCGTCAGGTTAAGGAAGTTCGTATCTTTAGCTTTATGATCAAACTTGTTTTTAAGGTCCACAAATTTGTTTCCATGAAATATTAAAGGTACGTCATGGAAACAAATCAAAGACAAGATTGCTGCTGTATTAAAATAGTAATTATTTCAATCACCCAAGGTCTTGTTCCTCTGAGCCCTAAGTGATTAGATACCGTGTATAACTAACGTGAGGCATAAAGATGTCAAGTCATCATCAGCAGTATTAGAGCCTTATATATCCACCGCTGACAATATGCTTCCCACGTGACTTTCAGATTGACGGATCTCTGGACATCCATCGGCTATCCGCCAAAACCAGGTCATCGGTCTTTCTTGAGGTTGAACCAACGCTTCTTTTTTTAAAGTGTTGTGTGCAATACATCAATCCGAAACAAACTTTATTCTACAAATACAATTAGGTATGATGAAGGTCCATGCCTGCGACTATGCTACTTCAAACATTTATTTAAACAGTGCTTTTCCTGTCGCGAAAACTTTGTATTTATCTTTTATAAGTTTACAATTTTCAGTACCATTTTTAGGCAATTATTTTTAAGTAAACTCACCTAAAGAAAGAATCCTTTGAAACATTTTTAATAACACTCAACAAACTTTTGTGCTCGGTCGAGTTTGTCTTGAAAATTTTGGTGTAATATTCTTTCTAATATCAAACCCGTAATGTAAAAGATATTTTATTTAATAAAAAAGTAAAAAGTTTTTGATATTTTAGAATTAATTTTTAAGTAATGGTTTGTCGGCAATTTATTACCTACATAAATAAAAATTGGAATGTCTGTTTTTTGGCTCTTTACCTCATGGCATTAACAGTTTTACCGGGCAATTGGCGAATGCAGATGGCTCTCAGCCTAAAAATTGTATGCTACGAGCCTTTTAGTGAAACTGGAACCTCAGCTTAAAGTGTTGCAGGGAGATAAATAGCGTAGTATTTGTTTAGTTGGAAAGGCAACCTGATGCCGGTAACGTGAATAGGGACTAGTTGAACCGACAGGGATTTGCGATAAAAGCCCCCGCGTGGTGCAAAAAATAACCGTGTGGTGACAGAAGATAACAATACAATTGTCACCGCTCCGTACTTGGCTTGGATATTTTTGTCAACTACACTCCACTTTCCAAGCGTGGAGATTATGGCGAAACTGATACTGATACAAATAATACCTTTAGCAACAGATAATGCCTTACAACTAGAAACTGCCTTTGAGTCTACAGATTTAGCTTACAAGTTATAGGATCATTAATGATCCTGTAAACCAAACTAACATAGTACATGCATTCAGATATCGACTTTGTTTTTGTCCAAAAAATAAAACACACACTAAATAGCGACTGCATTTATTCCACAATTTAAGGTAAATTTAAGCTTTAAATATCTTGTTATCTATTAATCTGCCATTAAATTTATGACATAAAAATATCAGCGCTTTCTGATAGTCATAATAATTATACCTTATCGTAAATTAAAGGTCACACATCCAGTCTTAACACCAATTTATGCTTTAAAATATTCTTACCTGTAATTAAGTATACATACCTAAATACAATCTACATACCTGACAATGTACATTTAAACTACAAACAGCGACTACACGCAAAAGTGATTTCTGAAGAAAATTGAGATGAACACACTGTAACACTACATTATGCAATTATCGCTGAAAAGGTTCTTTATTTTACTAAAAATCACATCTCTCTCTGTCCAACCTGTCGCAGTCCACTGCTGGACATTTCCCCGATTTTGCAGCAGAAAAAACAATACAAATATTATTTTCGTAGCAGCAAGGTATGATAAGTACATGTGTTCATTGATTTATCCACATTGAAATGAGGAGGTTACGCCATTCACAACAAAACGAGGATAGAATTAAATGAAATTTCTTAAAATTGTAATATGACGTTGGCTGCTAAATATAAAGCAAGTCGTATCGATTATGCTGATAAGCCAAGCTGTCGCCTTCAGTGGTTGTAATGAAACCAGCGGCGTCCACACGTTATGCCTTATTTTTAAAATAGGTATTATTTTTTTAAGACTGCTCTAAGTAACAGTACTTGGTCTACTACATTTGCGATAGAAAACAATGATAACAAAGCTTTATAGGTACAATTGATACGTAAGGATGCAATGCATGTATATTACGCCTTGCTATAGGATAGGAAATAGATTTTGATTATATTGAGTTCCGAAGCTGGTGTACAATTCGACTTTAGCTACGAGTATTTGGATTTAATTCCTTTTTTAGAGACATAAAATAGGATGCAATGAAAACATATTGCTTGTTGATAGCCGCTGCCAAGCTTCGTATTTGAAAACATAGAGCTAATAGCTTGTTTAATTATCAATAAACCTATAAAGACCTACTCGTAAAGCAAGGCACAGGCTTTTTTAAACAGCATGGGCCATGCTGCTAGGAGATTGAGTTTTACGTAACTCACCACGCGGACGGATCTTTCAAAAGAATATATTTATAAAATACGTATTTAAATAAATAATCTTTCTCTTGATTGAAATATCTAATTGATGATTAAATTATTGTACTGGCCAACTTATTATCTTTTTAAATATATTAATTTTAATATAAATCAGCGAAACTGTAATTAAACCAAGGCCACCTGCCCGGCAAAATCCATCGGCGGATCATAATTACCTCAACCCCGGTGCAGATTGCAATATTTGGTAAGGTGGTTTTCATCTACCCTTATTCACTTAACAAGTAGTGGTTGGATAGCCCCAAAAAACAAGTAATTCTCAATAGCGCGAGTTCCTGAGCGTTGAATTGTTTCGTATAAATTCTGTCCGTTGCCAACAGAAATTGCGGTGTTCCCTTAAGCTAATTCTCTTTCATACCATAATCGATGGGTCGTATTTAGGGTTGTCTATTTAATATCCGTGGAAAATATTATATGAGCCGAAATATTTGTTTCAGTCAGTATATATAAAGCTCATGGACGCCTGGATACCATAGGCACTACGTGCGTGTTCGAATGCATTTTTACGTACCTACAAACTGAGCACTAATTAGGGTTCCGTAGCCAAATGGCAATAATCGGAACCCTTATAGATACGTCAAGTCTGTCTATCTGTTTGTCTGTCCGTCCGCATGTCACACCCTTTTTTCTCCGAAACTATAATGACGAGTTTGAACGATTTCTGGTGTATAGTTTTTTTTATAAGTCATCAACTAAGCATTATTTTATTTTATTTTACTTGATTCTGCGAAAACCTCCACAGGCAAGTTCGAGTTGCACTTGGGCAATTGTTTTTAAAATGCACTAATTGGATCGTTCAATTTTAGTTTTCCGTGAGGTCGTAAGCCGGCTCATGAATGACGGATTTTCCACTTTTACTCGTATATACATCGTGTAGGTCCTCCGATGATGACTTGGTTGGTACTACTACTCGGTCCCTACTGTCACTTGAACGAGTAATTTGTTATATTGTCCATTCGACAACGGTCATAAAATTATAACAAAACCATATTTTAAGTGTGAAATAAACTCTGCGCGGTATGCTTTGTTTGCCCACTTAGATAAAAACTGATTCTATTGAATACTTATGTCGAGTCCCAATAAATCCGATCACAGATCGTGAGAAAGGATCCATTGGAAAGATTTATATGCTAATGAGGGATGTTCAATTCCGTAGGCCATTAGCATAGAAGGTAGAACATTCATTGTTCCACTGCACAAACGCTTTTAAGCGAAAGCCCTAAAAATTACAAGAAGTTTTTATTAATCGTTCTAATAAAATACTTGGATCATCATCAGCTCATTATACCCGACCCATTGGGGGGCACGAGGCTACCCGTAACGGGAGTATAGCCCTTATGATGTGGATGATCCACGCGGGCCCAGTGCGAATTGGATATAATAACTCTCCTAACTTACATGCAAACAATAAAAAACCCAATAAATATATTATTAACATTTATTTGGCGTAAGGTGAATAAGGTGAATGAGATTAGAATATAATTACCACACATTCTCTGCAAATGCCGTAGAAGGCGGCTTAAGGACAAATCATTTGGCAGATACGGGTAGCTGAACTATCTTATGCAACTGAACCTTTAATAATTACTACAACAAGCGTGGAATTATGGCAAAAGCCTTCACTACCGGTGAGGAGGCCTAGTAAAATCGGTAAATTCATTTTTGTCCTCCTGCACCAGTAACCCCTGCACTTTTAAAATTCCAAGCCTTCCTAACCACACGCACCGCAAGCAAACTACACAGCTACACGACTGAAATGAATCATGTCTACTTATAAAAACAGGCCCTAATTATTTGGATTTATAAATGCAAAGCCGGAAAACCTTATTTTTAATTTGAAATGTTGTGTCTGGAGACATTCTTTTCAAAAACATTTTGCAGTTAGAATTTTCTTTTGACTTAATGGTTCTTACCCAGTCATATTTGAATCGGATCTTTGAGTATTTGAAACTTTTAAGTTACTGATTTTCTATTTCAATGTTCTCAAATAACACTCACTACGTACAAATGAAAGAAAATGAATGTAATAAGAACCTATATTTCGTATACATATAATTTAAAAAAGTGTATAGCAGTATCAATTTCAAGTTTGCCTTCAGGCAATTCTTTATAAAACAAAATCGTTATCCGAATTTACTAAATTTCAAACAATGTTATCTCGGGCACTAAGATACAAAGTTCGGGTGAAAATACTACATCAAAATTTATTTTTGTATGCCGGGAGACATAGTAATCCCCAGTATGCTTATATTGTTTCTTCATAAACCTCACTAGGAATTGGACCCTAAAGTTTTGCGCTTCGAATTACTACGGAATATATTATATGGATGCTTTTTTATCATATCAAAAACAAATGTTTTGAACAGACAGCCACGAAATATTGTTTGACAGCCATAATGTTTTGATCAAAGGATCACAAACAATTTCAAAAGGTATCAGACATTTACTAGCAATTTCTAAAATATATATTGGTAAGACCGGATCATAATCCTCAAAAATTGCTTCACAAAGAATGCCTACGTAAAATATTGAAACAGTCGTTATCTCGAGTCCTACCTTATCCAACTCGATTGTGAGATACTCTGACTAAAGTCTACTATTGACTTTGCAGAATTTCAATCTTCTTCGCAATGAGATATTCGATTTTTATTTCAATGCATACGCCTACGAAGAAATTGGAAAGTTGAAATCGCCCAATCCGCAATGGGCCTGCGTCGACGACTACCACCAGTACACCCTATACGAGTAAGCTCGTGCCCCTCGGTGGGGACGTGAGCTGAAGTGAGGAAACGCACAATGAAAAATAATTTTATATATTTAGGAATAATAAGGATATGGCAGATGTGTTCATCCTTTGACCTTTGACCACTCGATGGTTAATATTTGATTTCACACTTAAACGAGTATTTCGTCAAAGTAAAAGGGACCTTTTATTTTGCAAAAATAACACATAATCACTACTACAATACTGACTCACTGAGTCGACCAGTTAGATAGATACCACCACATTGCCAGATATTGTCTGATATTGAAATAGGGGTGTTATGCACTTTTCTGTTTCGGGAAGAGACCACTTAAATAAACAAATACGGATGCTATTTTTGTAAAAGCAACATTTTTACTATGCAAGAGCGTAGTCTCACAGGCATTTTCTTCTTAAAAGGTGACTATTAAACTTTTCTGGAAATGTAAAATAAGTTTAAAGAAATAGATATAAGTATTTATTGTTATTACAATAGCTAGTAAAATTACCGTGTATAACAGACCTAACATCTGCTGTCTCGGGTGACGGGCGCAGTGCGGCATTATTAAGTATTTATGAATTGTAAATTGCTAAAAAACTAAAACATTTGTGCAACCCTCGCCAAACACGCTGACAAAACCAAAATAATCAAAACGGAGTGCAGTGTTTCTGCTACCCGAATAGAACAAGTGACCTAGATATTTACTCATTAGAGTTAGACAATATCGCGAACGGAATAAAAACCGCTATATTTCTCTTGATCGTAATAAGGTTTTCGCGCGCCGCTGCTGCCTCCGGTTTTGGTTGACCGATTTCTATTGAAATGCATCCAGATGGATTTGCACGAATCAAATGAACAAGTAAAATAAGTTTTTTTTTTAAACCAAATTATAGAAAATGATAATAATTATTCACCAAATCCTATTTCTGTAAATATTTATATTAAGCCAGGTAGATATGTAAAATTTATACACATACATACATGACAGAATACAAATAAGTTTTTAATGCAGCTTTTCAGAATTAGCAGATTTATCACTGTTGTTTAAATTATATAAATAAAGGATTTAACCTACAAAACTAAAATTTATTTAATGTGTGGGCAACACCTTTCCATTTTGATTTGTACCAATACCAATAACAATCTTAGTGGAAGCTTAATGAATAATACTATAACTATTAATAATATTCCTAACTGTTAGTAGTTTTAGGCTATGATTTAATCAGCTTACTGACCTACTCCAGTTAGATATTCGGTTTATATTTAATGAGATAAAATAAGCGCCTTGTATATTTAACAAGGCAAACACTATCAGTTTTTTTTGTGTGCTATCAATCAGTAGGTGCGGAATTGTATTATTTCAAAGTATAATGGAATAATTTTATTTATGTTAAAGATGAACATAGAAGGAAAAGATCAACGTAGAACTAATTAAGAAAATTTATGCAACCTTTAAAAAGCTGCTGGAAACTACGACATATTTCAACGGATTCTGTTCTTATTCGTGAGATTGTAATATTTAGCAATATACAGAATATTATTGATGTTTAGACATTACCTGGTACTATCGGTATTAACTTTACAATAAATATTGTTTTGATATATGAGTACTTGACCAGTTTAATGTACGAGTATTCTGAAAAGGGATTGCAGACGAATCGCTCGGTCATCGGAATCAAAATGGTTAAAGTAAAATTATATCTAAAGTGCCTCCGTGTTTTAAGTGCTAAGCCTTTATGAGCCATGTAGTAGTCATTATCATCGGCCAATCCATATTAAGCCCACGCAGTGAATTAAGACTCAATAATCATATACAATGAGGGGCCGTTGAGAGGGCCCATGTAGGCTGGTTGGTTGATACCTTTAATAATATCGGTTATCATTTTTTGCATTGTAAAGCATAAAGCGCATTTGTTTACTTTTCAATATATAAGAGATTTCAGATCATCTGAACAGTTCAAAGTATCTAACCAATAAAAAAGCGCGAAAAACAAATTTCCTTGTTACAGAAAAAAGAATCATAAAATGAGGGCAACAAGCGACCCCTTAGCGGAAGCCGGAAGGGCAGCCCAGGGCCAAGACTCTTAGGGGACAAAAATCGAATTGGGAACAAAAACCCTCGGAGGTTAAAGTATGACAGTGTTGGATCTATGGGAATGATATTTAAATTTTATATCAGAACATTCTCAAAATCCTATATCCATTTTGTAGACTAGTAGGAAGACACGGCACTGAGACATATTGGCAGGCACCACCGTGGTTCCAAATATTATATTGTAAATGAGAGTATTACATACTTTTGTGTGTCGGCACTGTAGGTTGTATTATCGGTTATAAGTGACCTAACACCTAACGTCTCAGGTGACGGGCACTGCCCCGCAGTGTTAACGGAAAATAATTATAATCTCCAGTTGTTGGTTTTCTATCATGCTGCATCTGTTAATAGAGTGGTGCCTCTTTTGCCATGTTCACTCAGTACCTAATTAAACAAAGTAGGAGGACAAAAAACTAATAATTTATTATTTTATTAACCATCTAGCTTCAAACTAAGTATCTAGCCTGTAATATGAGTACTAAACAAAGGATAAAAATATTTTTTTTTGTAACTAAATAATTTTATTTTTTTTTTGTAAATAATTACCAAATATATATATTTTATACATAGAAACACTCATACCAATACAAACAGGTTTGAACATTTGGTCTATTTAGTAGCTGACTTCTCAACCATTACAGCACATGGGCTGTCGAATATATGGGTATATATAGAAAACATCTAAACCGTTTAAAGGATACTCGATTACCTCAGTAAATGGATTGTCTATCAACAGCTATTGACTTTCGCAGAACATATATAAATTGACAGTAATTGAACAGCTTTCAGATATAAATAGAAAAGGAACGATCAAAATATTACAACTGCTGTCGATATTTAACCTCATAACACAAATGGAAAATGATTTTGAGGTTCTTTTTTATTTGAAAAGAATCTGTTTTTTTATATAAAATTTACTGTTGATTGACAAATGTCCAATGTTTACTATATTTTGTGCTTTTATGATGTTTTGTATACTATCATTATAATTTGTAAGACTTGGATCACCTCGTTACCATATCACGAAACTACTACACTCATATAAAACACTAACTTCCGAACAACGACTTTCTTCTAACGTCTTTTTACCAAAGCTTCTATATATTGGGAATTTGAGAAATCACAGAAGTAAAATAGCAATGATTTTGTTATCTCTGGTCGTTAATTGTTGGCGACAATAAATAGTGATGTAATTTAATCCAAGAGTAAAACAGCTCAAATGAAAATAACGCTCTATAAAAGCGTCTGGAGATAAAAAGCTGCACCAAGCAGTCGCTGCATGCGGCCAATGACCTCCGAATTGAGCCACAGGTGCATTCACAGTCAGTGAAGCAGGATTTACACTATCATATTTCTCGTTTTATAATTTCTTTTCATAAATACCGTTTGACAGAGTTGAAAGTATCAGAAAATTTTGGTTCATTTGTATGATCATTAATGCATTCATAACAACCAAATAAAAATAAATATATAAGAAATAAAAACGAAGGAAAATGATATCCATGTCCGAGGGAAACTGGCAGAACACCTAGGAGAGATTTACTACCGCAAATAGTTTTAAATCCATAATAGAGATCCGAAATAAAATTGTGTTTTTGATGATGAAAAAGGTTTCGCATAATTAGATACCTTGACACTATGATTGTTAGCAGAGCACATTGATGGACCTTTTTAATGTGTAACAATAACTATACGCTAGTATTCGTAGCATGAAAAATAAATAAGTTGAGTACCTACTCAGCAGTCACAACATATCTAGAATCATTTAATCCAGCATTTAGGCTTAAATAATTTAGGACTGGTCACAACTGCATTACACTAACTCTTATTTTGCATAAAGTTACAAATATTATAAATCGTCATGATACAACAAATATACGTATATTTGTAGATAAACTAAATGATGCAAATGTGTGTTTGGTAATGCTTCAGTAGAATATCATACTTTTATTCCCGGATGCCCGAGAAACATGTTACATGTTTGTGTATGAATTCACTCTTTTTGTGATTTTTTCCGATGAATTAGAATCGATATTTCGAATTCGTGCCGACGGGCTTACGATTAATTGCACCAGATTAAATTCCCCGATGAATTTATTACTAGGTCCGTTTTACCCGCAATTCCAAGGGGCCTGAGCGGTGTCTATGGAGTCTATCAAACGTACGGCAGAATTGACTTTTCCCAGGACTAAACGAGGAATGAAAGAAAATTTCTAAATGAAGAACTTTTAAATTTAAGTTATCAATATATTTATTAGTATTAGTAGCGCTAATAAAGGTTTTTGTCACTTTGAGTAGTTTAGGAGTGATGGAAAATATGAGTTGAAAATAATACACGGATAAATTATTGCAGATTTATTTCAATATTAAACATTGATGTGACTTGGCAGTTCTTTTGTGTCTCAAATATTATAGAAACGCAAATATTTAAGAGAAATGGTACGAAGTTAGACTCTAGTAGGTATATGATTACATCGATGATTCAACACTTCATGTGCAAATACAAAAATAACGCAAGCGGAAAATCATCGTGGTATGAATCATGCACTGATCATCATATTAGAGCATGTAAAATGACGATATCGCCAGTAATTTAGGATTTGGAACTGAATGTGGATGACTGGTTTCCTATGAGCTTGTTTAAAATTAAGCGGACGTACCAAGGGGTATTAAAAATATGTGTTTTTTATCAACATTTGCAAATCATAAAAAACGGAGTTCGCTTAGCTTTAGCTCCCTGTCCATAAAAATAATGCCACTATTATAGAATTTAAACACACACAAACAACAACCAATCAAATTATACATAACTTACAGTACTAATATTTACATATAGTAGATAATTATTCCTAAGTAGGTATCTATTTTAGAATGAATTAAATTGGCTGTGAAGCAACTGCGTTCGGTCGGTTGCGATTCGTAATGAACATCAAATCCACCGAACCTGTCAAATCTCAAGATACATGAATCCAAAAGATTTTTTCACAATCGAAGTACTCAGTTCTATGTTCTTAACGTTAGATTATAAATAATTACCAAGTATACAGGAATATATATTCCGAAAGNGTTTGTTGTCAGATTTCTTGATGGCGATTGTCAAATATATTTATAATTAACACGTCATATAAAGTTATGTTAATTGAACAATCTTAATACCAGCTACCCTAACGGCAGTCTGAGTACTCTGAAGGTTTAAGCCTCGAGTTGAAATCGGTGCTTAATCATAAAACTCATGCGAAATACACTTTGTGTACTTTTACAGTTTGGTTAACAAATTGCATTCACCTGATTGGCTAAATTGAAACACCGTGTCTTTGTTTAAGACTAAATTGTTTACCAAAAATAACCTACAATGATTACTATTCAACTCCAAAATCTATTTATTCAATTTAATCTTAAGAAAAGACGAAAAATTGTAACAACAAGCTTCGCAACAACAACATGCAAATCCCGGTTCGGACTCTTGAGAAAAAAGCATCTAAGCACCCAATTCTGGATAGGATTTTAAGTGCCCTCTGGTGTTGTAAATGTACATGGGCGGCTGTGTCATTTACTATCAGATAAGCAGATTGCTCGTTTGCCTGCAATAGCATAAAAAATGATATTTGCATTAACAACATAATTATTCACACGATATCACAACATATTTTAATGACAACAAGAAATCGAAGTCGGTAATTGAAAGCCCCGGTAAATGGCTGGTAATCAAATGCCGAAGCTCGCTCGCAACGTTATACTTAGCTAATTTAATATTTTCTTTGTTCTTTCATTGCATAGGGTACTTTGAAGAAACGCAATGAGCTAAGTGGATCCACGCACGTTACCATTTGTTTGTAAGTGTTATTAGTATCCCGAAATTAAAATTTACTTGCAACACAATTCAAAAACTAACTAGAATACATTTTAAAGCCAATGCTTCATCAATGCATAGAGATTAAAAGTCGATTTAAACTAAAGTAGAATAGCACCGTTTTTTGTGCTTTTTCAAGGGATAAAGTCAGAAATGTTATTATCAAGTTAAAGTGAGAGTGTACTAGTCACCTATATATATTGTTCTGGATTGGTTAGTATATGTAAAGCAAAGACGAATGGCTCAAAAATTATTTAATGTCCAGCAGTACGGCAGCATCAAAAAGATAATTTTATTACTACATCGGTTAATTTCAAATTAATTTAATGAAGAGTGGAGGTTATCGCTGTAAGCGATGTATAACAAAAATTCTTGCTTCTCCAAAATTTAAACTTCTTAGCGTATCGATGGTAAAACAAAGGCAAACTGTTGAAGCCCAGAAGCTAACTACGATGAAAGCGTTATCTTCAGCTGTCATCTATTACTGATGCAAACAGTTATTTGGGCAAACTAAAACACGACATACAATGCGCCAAAAACAAATTAATATAAACTGTGACGAGCGAAAGAAAAGGTAAATTAATTTATATACATTATCTTCGTATTAAAAATACAACTGTCTACCTTTTAATCATGGAATCAATGGCATCTGTAAAGCTGGTTCGTATCAGCTAATAAAATATTTATGCAGCCTATAATAAACCCACGCTACTTTGCATCCTATGCAATCACAGAATAGTGTGCATGCAATACGTTTCCAGTATTAGTTGCTTACATATTTTACGCAAAGGGAAATCGCACGTGTTCCATGAAACACATAGGGTATGCCCCATGAATATTACTTACTAGAATCAAATTAGAACTTGGATAATACACGGTCTAAGCATTATGATTGTAAAGAAAATGCAAAACGCATTGAAATTTCTTAATACTGTGACCAGATAAAACGCTAGCTAGTACTTTATATGGGACTATAATTTTTCAATTAATAATAAATTTCAGATACACGACTTATGACATTAACTCAAAAATTTTATACAAATAAATCTTTTAGAGCTTTACTTGGATGTATATAAAATACAATATTGGAATCAAAAATTATTTAATCGTGGGATTTAGTGATCTCAGTCCACACTTTTCAACTCAAATGAACTTCACTGCATGTGGTACAACTCAGTCATATAGTCAAACAACGAATGAGTTTCTTGGTCATCAAGTGCTGCGCTTAAAGTAAATTTGTCAAATCCAGTAGTGTACTATTTGACTCGAATTATCAATATTGATAATTCAAGTCAAATAGAGTTCATGGCATCGCTTGAGTCCCAGCCCTAAAATTACTGAATCATTACCGTGAGACACTCAATATTTGGCAAAATTGAATAGTTAACAGGGATGTTACTTATCTAGAAATAAAAATATGGAGACGAGTAGTAAAAGGTTATTTATGTCCACCACCTTCAATATTAATTAATATTTATTGCTTCTTTTTGTAATAATATTTTAGTGCTCATAATTTAAACAGGCGCTATGGTCGAGTTGGTAACATTTATTAGTTATTGTCAAAAAAAACTTTAAAGGGTATTTTATCAAACCACATTCATATATTTTATGTAGGTTGTGTCATTTTAATATTAGACCCGCGAACACAACAACCTCAATAGCAAAGCAAAAATACGTACTTGAATTGAGGCTCTTATTCCTTCAACGACATTTATGGTGTTTCATCATCAGCTCATTTAACGTCCGCACCAAGGGGCACGAGCCTACCCGTATAGGGTGATAAGGCCTTAGTCGTTCACGCGGGCCCAGTGCGGATTGGACGACTTCACACACAACCTTTGAATCTCTTCGCAGGCATGAAGGTTTCCTCACGACGTTACTTTATCAATTATTAAACTAAATTAATTAATAAATGTGAAAACACAATGTAATGTAAGCTTCCTAGGTACCACTGGATGGCAAATGAAAGGGAGATCGAAGTGGCCTAATATTTGTCGCAGTATCATATCTAGTTCATAAAACCATATCGACTAGATAAGAAGAAAAACAATGTAAACTTTGCTGATATATATACTTAACATAAATATTTATTTATAAATTTTTAATTTGCTTATATATGTTACGGGCAATGTGACCGATGTGTGTGGCCGATGGCTCTTAATGTAAAGAACTCTTTGGTACTTACCGAGGTCGACTTTGGGGAGGTTGAACGTATAATTTGTGGCTTGCGAGACGAATGTTCACCTGGATGGGATAAAATATCTCCTACTGTGATAAAATTATCCAGAAACGTTCTTATACCGCCCATAACACATGTTTGTAACCTTTCAATTTCCACTGGTATTTTTCCTAGGGCTTTAAAGAGAGCGCTTGTGAGTCCATTTACAAGCAGGGTGATAGGAGTGTGTGTGCAAATTATAGACCGATATCAATGTTGCCCGTTATTTCGAAGGTCTTGGAAAGGATATTAAATAATGCCCTAGTAAAATTTTTAGACAAATATAATTTAATAGCAAAAAATCAATTTGGATTCAGATCTGGCATATCAACTGAAGACGCCATTGCAAGTTTCACCAGTGAAGTAGTTGATAAGCTTGATAGTAAAAAAAGTGTTTCGGAGTCTTTCTTGACCTTTCCAGGGCCTTTGACACGGTCTCAATTTCCATCTTGATAAAAAAGATGGAGAGTCTTGGCATTCGTGGACGCGAACTAATTTTTTCCAGAGCTATCTCACACACAGGGAACAGTTCGTTAAGGTAGGTCCGTACATTAGCAGCATTCGGTCTATTGATTATGGCATTCCTCAAGGCAGCATACTGGGGCCGACTCTCTTCCAGATATACGTCAATGAACTTTGTCATCTTAAAATACCTAATTGTAGCGTCTTTGCTTACGCAGACGACACAGCACTTTTGACTTATGGCAAGGACTGGTTGAGCGCTAAGCACACTCACGATGCTCTGGAAACTGTAATGACCTGGCTCTCCACAAACCTTCTCACTTTAAACTTAAATAAGACGCATATCCTCCCTTTTTATGTGACCGCTGCTTCCTCACCACCATTAGCGTCCTGTAATATAATCATCCACACTTGCAACTTTCCTTCAGTATCGTGTGGCTGTAGCCCACTCAATTACTTATAATGTGAAATACCTCGGGTATATATTGATTGCAACTTGAAATGGCACACACAAATCGAAGCCCTGAATGGTAGAGTGCGAAAATTAATTTATATATTTAAGACAATACGGCACTTGGTCGACCAAGAAACAGTAAAAACTATATATCTTGCCTTATGCCAATCTGTTTTGTCGTACTGTATTCCGATCTGGGGAGGGGCTGGCAGTACCGTGATGATGAATTTGGAGAGAGCTCAAAGAACCATTTTAAAGATTATGACTCACAAACGTATTCGACATTCCACAAACTTGTTATACTCTGAATGCCAAGTCCTAACAGTAAGGCAACTATATATTCTTCGCAGTATATTGCGTAAACATGCTTCACTTCCCTTGGATGCAAATATCCTCACTCATCGAAGAGCTTCAACACATGTATGTCCATCAATAAAATGCCGAACAGCTTTTGCTAAACGTCAATTTCTAGCCCTCTCTTCCAAATTATATAATAGTATACACAAAATTGCACATATATATCCTCTTAATACATTTGAAGTTAAAAAGAAAACCACTTCTTGCTTACTGAAAATGTCGTATATCGATACAGAGAATTTGTTAAAATAATACACACGCACACGCACACACACACACACACACACACACACACACACACACACACCACACACACACACGCACACGCGCACACACGCACGCACACACGCGCGCGCGTACCTCAGTATACATACATCACATTTTTGTATTTTTTTTCTTATTGTTATTTTAAGAAAATTTTGTTCATGATCCTAATTATGCACTTGTAATCTGTAAAACTGTGTCACTTTTAGTTTTGTTCATAGTGTCGAGGAATCACTGACATTGAAAATACAGTATTTTTACTAGTTTCGATGTCAGGGTTCACCTTTTGCTGCAACCATACTTTGTAAACCCCTAACCTAAACTATACCTGAAATGACTTACTATGTATAACACCTGGGTTATGAATAAAAAAATGAAATGAAAAAATGAATGAATGTGATAAGTTTGCGCACTATTCATAATGCCCAATTGGACAATGTAATTAAAACAACATTATTAAACACTTTTTCCGGGCATTATGAATAATGACCACCCTGCCTTGGACAAAGTAGTGAACTGGAGTGTTCTTTTTATAAATCTTAATTAAACTTTGAACTTTTCTCAAAAAATCACAAAAAAAATAGTGAACATAGGAGTTCAGAAGTTAAAATATAATTACCATTAAATCCCTACATTTATTTTCATAAAACATTATTATGGATAATAATTTAAATAGTAAACGGAGAAAAATTATCAAAAAATGATGCTATTATATAAGCGGAAGTAACTCTGTCTGTAGTTTAAGGTTTCACGTCTTAATGGCTGAATGGATTTTGATCAAATTTGATATGAATTAAATGGTAAAATGAAAACGGATGGTAATCTGAAAACGTACATAATTCTAACCTCCCACCAACCTTAATAAGGAATGGAAGTTTATATGGAGCATTGTGCAATATTGAGATAGAAAGGTAAAAACTAGTAAGCGGACTGTCACTTCCGAAAAAACCTTAAATACATATTTTTCAGAAATCGCCCCCCTAAGCTTTGAAATAGTAGACATGTACAGTTTAAAGTAGAAAGCTTAAAATTATACGTCTTTTCATAGAAAGACGTATAATATCATTTTCAGCAGCGCAAAGCATTCATTTATTAAGACTTAACAATCACTGGGATTGAAACAACTATTGTTAATATAATTTATTTGAATACATAGAAGGTACACGTAATCGAGTGACTCATTTCTGGGTCGCCGTATCAATTCAGCCGAACGAAGCGGAAATAATGGCGCTTTATCAAGATGTTTAATCCTTGGACTGCTATGTAGGCCATTAATTCGTTTTAAAGAGCTTCGTATTATTCTATATAATTGCTTAATTATGCTTTGAAATTGGGTTTTAAAATAGACTTAATGCTCTAAATGTTAACCTTTTAAAATTACAAAAAATCTACATTTTTTATTATAATTTTATAACATTTATATAATTTTATAACATTTATCATCATCATCAGGCTATAACGGCCCACTGCAGGGCTCAGACCTGTTTTGGGCTGAGAGCCATCTGCGCTCGCCAATAGTCATGTAAAGCTGTGAAGGCCACCTGCGGCCAACAGCGATATGTCATTCCGAAAAAAACCCAGACCTTTTTACACAGCATAGCTATAGGGAGATTGTTGTCATATATCGGATGTAAGGAATATAGCCACTATTAACCACTCGTAAAGAAGGTTTGATTGTCCTTGATCAAACAGCAATTAAAACTCGACGCTGATATGAAGAACAATATTATTCGTCTTTCATATAAATACTTTAAAGGTACTTCCAAAGTCACTGAATGACAAAAACCACATTGTGGCTATCAACCTTCATTATTTAAAGTTAACTTGAAACACCGACATAACGACATTAAATGAACTACAAAGTACAAAATAAAGTGTCTATTTTAAATTAGCCCTCTGAAATTAATTTGCAAAACAGCTTCATTTTATACGATAAGTCTCACCAAGCCCTCTGTTGAGTGTTTTCAAAAACTGGGTTTGTCACTAATTAGTTCGCTGCGTTTCCCGCTTTTGAGCTGTGAATCATTATAATGCTTTGTTGCTCAGTTAAATGCCCGTTGTAAACGAAAAAACATTCGTGTAATTTCCCGTTAAGAATTCAGTTAGTCAATTTGCAAACTGAATTACAGAAAAGTTACAAAAGTTGTGGCCACCTTGACCCAAACAATGAGAATAATTTTCAAAATTACAAATGTAAAACAAGGTCTGGCTGATGTATCACTTATGTCAAGTTATCTTTTTTATTTTTACGGTTGAATATTAGAACTGGATGAGGTATTTTAGGTAGATTTTTAACACATTCAGTACGTTTATTGCACGCAAAAACTATAACTTGTTGATTGTGTCTTAACTTATACGGGCCCCTCTTAATGAGCTAAGTTCTTAGCTATTGGTGCATGATGCTATTTACCCTAATCTTAATCAATAATAATTAATTACAGTAGGGAACTAGTAACGAACTGATTTTATCAATTAAATTGAAATTATGTAATTTGTGTGTCCCAATGGTATCTAAAATTTCGAGTAACATATTTAATATAATAGAGAATTAATAATTATAATTAATAATCAGAGTTTTAAAGTGTGAAAAAAAAATTCTATGTAAAGAAATTAACTCATTTCAAGCGTAGAAAACACTGATAAAAATATTTATTTTATTTAAAAAATTGTAATCTTATATTTAAGCGATGAAAACGAAAATATCACAAATTTTGCACAAGTATATGAATAATGAATGGCCGGTCAATCTAATGAAAATACTATTTTTCTTTGAGGTTTCCATGACTTTTTACAAAGAATTAGGAGGAGGAGTATTGTTCGGTTTTTAATTATTGTTTTCTTTTGTTACAGTTACCGAGAAAGAGATTAGATTGTGGTAAGTACCAGGGTACTGCCTCCGTGGTCTAATAAACTAGTGGGGACCGCGTTGGGCTTCGTGATCCAGAGGTCGTGGGTTCAAATCCCGCGGGAAAGTGTCACATTGTTGTGATTTTTTCTATTTGTTTAGGGCTGAATCACCTGATTGTCCGAAAAGAAAGATGATATTCAGCTTCGGAAAGCACGTTTAGCTGCTTCGGTCCCGGCTACATAGTAGTCGTAGGATGGTAGTCGTTAACACCCACTAATCCACATTGGCCCCACGTAGTAGTTTGGTTACGGCTCAATCTACCCATAGGTATGCTGTGCGGGAAGGTCTGTGCTCTGCAGCGGGCCGTTATAGGCTGATAATGATTAAGTTCCAGTGAAATGAAATGAAACTTTCTTTCTAATTATTTATTGTAATTTTTTTTCTAGGCACAAAGGATTCCTTAAGGACTGTCCTAACGGCCTCCTCACTGAACAGGTAATTATATTTACTTAGTAAATAACTTTTAGAGTACTTATTCAATGTATTTAACAGACAAATTTCGTGTAAATCAAATCCTTACATCTAATTCAAATCTGCCTAATCTTGTTTTTTTACAAACTGTCATACTTAAACATTTATTTACTTTAATATTTGTATCGGTTCGTACCTACCCTATTTTTTGTTTAACTGCAGTTATAGCCAACTTATTTCAAAGCTCGATCAAGAAATAATTGACAATCCTAGCTGGCTTTCTATTATGAAATTGGATGATACAAGTTTAATGTTGCTAATTTCAGGCGGTAAAATATAGTACCTACGTCCTAATTTTACAAACAGACAACAGAGAGAGTCGTGTATATTTTTGATAATAACAATGTGTAATGTCAACAATACGATAATCCGTTTAAGTTGATTAAAATAACCAAATATGTATGCGCTATTTTCAGGGCTTCATAAAGATTTACAAGCAATTCTTCCCTCAAGGTGATCCTAGCAAGTTCGCATCGCTGGTGTTTCGGGTGTTTGACGAGAATAATGTAAGAAACATATCTTTTACATTATATAATTCGTGGTCCTTGAGCCAAAGGGGATAAGAGAAAACGCATATCTTTTCGTAACTATCTTTTCGTAATAATCGTATCTCAATTTATCGATACACATTTTAAATTTGTTTGTCACAAAAATACAAAATCCCTTTTAAATACACATGCAAATGTTTAATAATGTAGGTACACTGAAGACAAAAATATTAAGTTCTTACTGAAAGTGGTGATTTTCTTACGCCTCTTTGGCTTGAGGCCCGTGATCATTTGGGCTTTTATCGCAAGTATTTCTATGAGCACCATAAATTTAAAAAAAGTGAGGATTATTTTGAATACATTATAATGTGTTCAGTTGACGCGATGCATAATCTCAATTATATTTTGTTTGTAGTTTTATTTTAGTATGTTTAACAAAACGATGACGTATGGCGTCGGACGAGGGAAATATAATTGCCACAACCCCTACTCTTCACGCCGGTACCGTATGTTGCAGCTTAGAAATATAACCTTTAGCTTAACACGGGTGGCAGTGCTTCATAATTGAAACTTTTATAGTTACTGATATCTCCAACCATGCGGATTGGAGATATCAGGAAACATGTAAATTAATTCGAAACCGTAACTCCACCAGTGGCCTGTAAAGGGGTTCATTATTACAACCTAGAAAGTCCACTGTTGAACGAAGGCCTCCCCTAATGATTTCCACGCGGACCGATTCCTTGCAGTTGACATCCATCTGCTGCCACCTTATCCAGATCATCAGTCCATCTGGTTGGGGGTCGGCCTACGCTTCGTTTTCCGTTACGCAGACGCCACTCGAGAACCTTTCCGCCCCATCGGACTATGTGCCCTGTCCACTGCCACTTCAACCTGCTGATCCTTTCAGGCTCTAACTAGATTCAAAAAATGCCTAAACAAACCCCTTTCTGAGGATATCCCGGAGGTCGCTTTGTGCGAAATTAGAATGGCTCTGAAACAACTCAAGAGTAATAAAGCTCCCGGGGAGGACGGAATTACTGCAGAGCCTTTAAAAGCAGGTGGCACGCCCGTGCTTAAGACCCTTCAGATGCTCTTTAATTCCGTAATCCGTGATGGTATGACTCCTAAAGTGTGGAGCAATGGCGTGGTGGTCCTCTTTTTCAAAAAAGGCGACAAAACCTTGTTGAAGAATTATAGACCCATCACGCTATTGAGTCACATTTACAAGCTGTTTCTAGAGTCATCACGAACCGTCTGCTAGTAGTTTGACGACATATAGCCTCCCGAATAAGCCGGGTTCGGCAAAGGCTTCAGCACCATAGACATACATACGCTGCGGCAGGTTATACAGAAGACCGACGAGTATAATCGGCCATTATGTTTGGCGTTTGTGGACTATGCGAAAGCCTTCGATTCGATCGAGACTTGGACTTTGCTTCATGCCAATCAACGGTGCCATATCGATTACCGCTATATCGAAGTATTGAGAAGTTTGTACGAGAGCGCCACTATGTCAGTCCGAGTACATGAAGAGCTTACACAACCTATCCAATTGCACCTATGTCGCAGAACCAATGGCTGTTGGAGCAGACGAGTTCTCGAGCGGAGGACCGGGATATCTGCTGCAAAATGGGGGAAACCTATGTCCAGCAGTGGACTGCGATAGGTTTAAGAGCGAAAGAGAGCCTGAAGGATTTGCTTTCAATTTCAGTGTGTCTTAGTAATCAAATAAATGAGCCGTCCTCACACTAATCAGTTTTAGAGGTGCCTAAGATGTGAAAGTTTAAATGTACATTTTATTTAAGAAGTTGGTGGCATATTCAGTTATTTAACTTCATATAAATCAATACCCTTTTATCTATAACATCGGCAGTTGCATCGCCGTGTTTTATAACTGAATTTTATATAACAAATGTGCCTAATTTAGGAGTGTTTAGGTCAACCCGGACGTTTCAATGTGTTATATAACCGTAGAGTGCATTCAATATTCATGAGTCGATATCGCCAATCCAGATGTTTCGCTGTCCAATAAATTGGGAATAAACATCAACGGCGGCACGCCCTACGAATTTGCATTTATCGCACATTTTGAATAATTTGTCGCGAGAATTACATCATCCGTGTAAACAAAACAGAGGCTGCAGATTGAAATGTTGTTTACCACCTTTAACATTCCGATACCAATTTAATGACCTTGTTCAACACCTCTGTGCATCTTAATGCAGTAACCGTGTACGAGCTCACTCGTACAGTTTGTCTTATAAGCTTTTTACGCCACATGCAATAATTTATATCATATCAAAAAACAGTACGTCACCGATCCGCATCGCGCGCGCACTTATTATCATATCATTTTATACCATAAGTCTTTTTATCAATATATCAATTTATTTTCTGTATCAAAGTCTATCATTAAAAGGTGTACATTACCCGTACAAACTGTGTGGTCTGTGGGATATACATAAAGTGTGGGGTGTGAAATTTCAAGTAAATTGCTTTCTTGTACGCGTAATTTGAAAAACTATCGATTTCATAAATAGGTTATTTAAAAACTTCAAAAGACAATGAGAAAATGAAACAGAGAAGATGATTATAATAATAAGTCCAAACTTAGAAGGGCACTGGGCAATAAGTTTTTAGACATAAATTTATTTTTTGCATAGGTACTACTAAAATATTTATGGCAAGTTCGATTTCGAAGAAATTAGACCCATTATTTAGTAGTAAACCGCAAAAAGTGTCATCTGAAGTCATCATACCGACAGCAAATTTTAAAAATACAAGAAACGTTATTTTTCGACGAGATTGTAAAAACCTTTTGTCCAGTGGGAAATATTATAACACCGCAAGCGAAATTGAAATCTGGTATCGCAGATTTTCAATATAAGGTAAAGAGACGAGCATTTACAAATGTTTTTTATTTATTTGTAGGATGGCTCGATTGAGTTTGAGGAGTTCATTCGAGCGTTATCGGTAACGTCACGGGGCAATCTGGATGAAAAACTACACTGTAAGTATTATAAGACGAGCTGCATAATATTATTATTTTTCTGGAGTTCATTCCATACGCTATAATCTATGTTCAGACGCCTGGTAGTCTTCACAATGTGACGCATACTGCATTTAGCATTAAAAATATGCGCCAAGCCTAAATGTGTCATGAAGGAAGGTAACATATTACCCATAGTACAAATATTATGTTTGGGTGAAAAGCAACACGGTAAATGCCCGTAACGCGAAAAGAAACGAGGGTTACAGACGCAGCTCGCTGGACCAGTGTGAAGGGCAGTTTTTCGACCGATCATGTAAATTTGGTCCAAAATTATGTTTAACTAATAAATAAATAATATCCACTGACATTCACACACCGCCATCTAGCCCAAGTTAAGCATGAAGTCTGTATTTTTAGGGTACTAAACAACGGATAATGTATGTACATACATGTTTTTGTAAATACATACATATATACGTAGAAAACTCCCAGACCATTACAGACAGACATGTTCATGCACACAAATGTTTGTACTGCCTGGGGATCAAACCCGGAACCCTTGGTGTAGCAGCCGACGCCTCGACCAGATGGGTCGTCAAATGTTAATTTGTATGTTTCAATGGCGTTGCGTCTACCGCGTTCGAATGACGATGGCGTCGCTAATGCAACCATTGCGGTAGTCATGCGTAAACGGAAAATATTCGAGTTTCTCCGGGGACCGTGTAGAGGTGCGACCTTAATCCTCCAAAAGCGGGAGATAAGATTCTTTTAGTACTCAAGTCATCCTCAAACCCGTGAATCTTGTCGAATAACGTGCAAGGTTCAAGGCTCGGACCAATTAATATATCACCATTAATAAGACAATTAGTCCCAGTATTTGATGTTATAGCTACCATACGTATGGTAAATAGTTTCCTTTATTTGAAACTAACTAAGATACTGTACTTCATTTGTTACATATACTTTTATTTTCAGGGGCCTTCCGTCTTTATGACGTGGACAACGACGGATACATCACGCGGGAAGAAATGTACAACATAGTTGATGCAATTACCAAATGGTGGTAAGTACCTATGACGTTTTCGTTTTTGATTATCGCATTAGATAGCCTAAATACTATACTGGAATGGGACAACACTTGGTGCTTTACACTTAGAAGAGGTCAACAATATCATGTCCATGATAACATTGATAAAAATAAAAGTATTGTTATTTTAAAAACGTTTTGATTTTTTTTATAGATTTGAAGGCTATTCTAGTTGTAAACTTAAGACCGTAATAATCATTTAGCTTAAAGAAATATTCTAGTTGTGTGGGAAATAAGCAATAGGCAAGTAAGTTTGTAAATGTTAATACAATTTAAATAAAAATGTATAATCCCTTTTGACATAACAATCTCTTCATTACTTTGAAGTTTCTTTTCGTATAATGATAAAGATCTCAGGTATATGTTGACCAAAATATTGCCGCGTCGCATTTCGGCATCCCGCACATGAATCTGAATAATCAAAAAAAGGTAATCATAAAGAGGCCCGAATAATGGGGGAAACGTTGACATTTTACCGGTGGGGTTCACGGGTCACAAGACTTAAATATTTAGGACGACCCATCTACGTATGGTGTCTAGTATGTTTATACGAAACAGTTGCATACTAATAATTGCATAGGTATGTAATTTAAAAATACTAGGGCAGTTTATTAGACAATCCTTATAACTGTGAACATAAAGTGGTGGTATATGTTTATAAATCTATATAAAACCCTATATTTCTTGCTTGGGTCATCAAGTCTCGGATTTAGAGTGTAGATGCTAAGCACAGACATCCAAATATACAATTAGACTGGACAAGCCGCCAAGTTTATAGGCAGTATCAGTGTCGCAATTTCTTTTCGGTTCTTACCTGTGAAAAGTTATTATATTTCTTGGTAAATTTACTGATTCATTGCGATGATGGCATGCTATAATTGCACAGGATGGCATTTTGGGAAAAAACTTTTTTTCTAATATTCGTGCGTTTTGACTCGTCTCACAGAGCGTGAACTGGCAGCCAGTGTATGCTCGTTGAGCTTACATTTGTCGCACTTAAAAACGCGGCTTGCCCCATCTCCTGTATTGGAAATCTGGGTGTCTAGTATGTTTATACGAAACAGTTGCATACTAATAATGCATAGGTATGTAATTTAAAAATACTAGGGCAGTTTTAGACAATCCTTATAACTGTGAACATAAGTGGTGGTATATGTTTATAAATCTATATAAAACTCTATTTCTTGCTTGGGTCATCAAGTCTCGGATTTAGAGTGTAGATGCTAAGAGACGATGCCGACTTTTTAGTGAAACATGCTTGGAAATGCCTGTTCACTCTCGCCTTCAAAAACCCAGGTTTCGCAATTATGTTTCGATTTAATGATCCAGTTGTTGAAAAAGTAAAGAAGTCGGCTGTTACACCAAGGTTAACTGGTTCGATTCCCGTACTGTACAAATGTTTGTGTGCATGTATGCAGTGGCGTAGCAAGGTGTAAGTAAAGGGGCTCGTGTCTTAAGGAGCCTAGCTCGAACTCACTTAGGATAAATGATTCAAAAAGACTGAATACTGACAACAAAGTATCTAAGTTATCTGTTGGTTTCAACTAAAATCACTCAAACCCGATTAACAAAAAAAAAACACTTTTAGGAAAAACGTCCTGTCAAAGGCATTTTCACCCAGGCACCCGCTTCGGTTAGACCTCGCTACGCCACTTATATGTGTCTTTCCAAAAAATATACATGAGTAGGATACTTCAAGGTTCTTACTTAAGTAAGAACTACATGGCACTGTATGAAGGTCTGTGGATATCTGGAGCACGGTAGTACCCCGCCTAGACGAGCCAAGCGAAGCGCAAGCGCACTACTTACCTTTGCTCGAAATATTTCATCGTTTTTTTAAACTCTCATAGATTTGGTTTCCAATGTTCCAGATAGTTCGTCGTCATAGAGAGCGTCGGTGGCGTAATGGTGTGGACTGTTGCCCTCCTACCGGAGGGCTGACGTTCAAATCCCCACGTACCAATGTGTTTTCGAATTTTCGAAATTATATGTATTATCCGACGCTCTTACGTGAAGGAAAACATCGTGAGAACCTTCACGAACGCCTGCGAAGAGATTCAAAGGTTGTGCTTGAAGTCGTCCAATCCGCACTGGCCTGCGTGGTACGACTAAGGCCTATGTAATCACCTATACGGGTAGGCTCGTGCCCCTCGTGGGGACGTTTAATATGCTAATGACGAACAGATACTTCATATTCTCAGGATATTATGATGTCATAATAAAATACTGGACATACAAAGTCTCAATTGAAAAGGTCTAATACTTAAATGTTATTGATAGTTACTTTAGAACAGAAACTTAATATTCGCATCACCTCCACGACGGTAGCGAAACGGTGAAGCCGTACATATGATTAACTGATATGTAGAATTTGTTGAAGTAAGGGTCGGTAGAGTTAGGCCGTGTAGATTCAGAAGCTTGGCTCTACATGGGATCTGATATCTTTTTGACAAGACAACCTTATGTGGTCGTTGGCAACATTTTACATAAAATGATTTTGGTGGGATATTTTATTCCAAAAATTCAATGGTGACCACATATTACAGGCCAACGCCGCAGCCTGAAGACGAGAAACACTCCTCAGAAGCGGGTCGACAAGATCTTCGACCAGATGGACAAGAACCACGATGACCGTCTCACCTTGGAGGAGTTCCGTGAGGGCAGTAAAGCGGATCCTCGCATCGTGCACCCTATCGCTCGGGGTGATTAATCGACAGTTATCCTCTCGCCGGAATTCACATTTACTTAGAGAGCCAACACCGAAACCACGTCGCGTTATCCGTAATGTAAAACCCTATCGATGTTACAATTTGAACCTTAAATGAAATTATTGTATGCAATCCAAGTTAAGTGAAACAGTAAAATAAGAAATTCAAATACGTCAAGATTGTATTTATGTAAATAATTTCCCATTGACCAAATCGATATTAAAAGTGACTTTGTTTACTGCACAATTTCGAATAATGAAATCACATTTTTTGCCATAAATTGTATGCATTTTATTTTTGAATCTAAAACAGGAAAACATGTCTTGAATAAGAATACGAATGCATTTTCCCTTTAATATTTATCTCCTGAATAAATTTTACAGAGCGGTAAGTATTGCCATGCAATAGTCCAAACGCGGCGTGTGTTTAATGGTTTTAAATTTAGGTAATATTTGCCAATATGAACACTGGGCAAAGAGCGACGCTTTTATTGATTTACTATATATTAAGTGTACACTATAAATACATATGCTTATGACGTGCTTGTGTACTTAACTGTACCTATTGTAACGCTGATCGCAAAGCAAAGATCTGTCTTCGACATTGTCCAATATGATTTATTGGGTACATGCGGGCAGAAATTACTTATAAAAGTATTGCGTAGGTAGCATGTAACAAAATTCAGTGCACTTGTTCGAGATTACACTATTGATCTATCGAGGTGCGGTAAATAATATGGGCAATGGGCTCCGTGCCAACCGAGTGCTTCTCCGACACATACCATCGGCTGAACAAATCAACGACTGTTTTATCGATCTGTAAAAAATACTTGCTTTCGTATATTAAAAAAACGAACATCACGCTCTAAGATGTTAATTAAAATCACTTTACACATTTTCTTAATTGACTTATAGATTAAAAATTAAGGTCTCGTTCAACATGGAGAACACTGATTTTGAAAATAAATATTCCGTGATTAGCATTTTTTTAAATGTTTACATTGTGAATTTCTATTCCATTGACTCATCTTTTAATCGTGAAACGACGAGTCTTTTCCTTTGTCTATCCAATCAACGATGGCATCGGAGTGAAAAATGCTCGGGTGGAGTGAGCGCGATTAGTCTAAGGCTGCTCTATTGCAACTAGTAAATTGTGGTATCGTATTGCATGCTAGGCAATCATATTTCATTTACGTCCGGGTGTATGGTTTTTAAGACTCTGAATTTTGTATACATTCATGGTGTTGTTGTAAATATAATTTTATATACATAAGGGTGTGATTGTTTGTCGAAAGTATGGCCTTTTTTATGTCGTATCCACTCTAATATTTTCGTGTTGGCAAATCGGAATATCTTGCTCTATTTCAAGTAAATGTCGAACACTTACTGGCTTATTCTGGTATGAACTACATACTACATTAATAAGGCGTTGGGCTAAGAAATAAAAAACACAAGAATTCAATAATCATACCATCATTGCGTCTGACACTGTCGTTCGTCAAATGTTACCTGGAAAACTTTACAAACTTTCCATAAGGTCGAAAATACTAACGCCTTCTTGATGTATGATTCAGTTAGGTTGAATTGGCAACACTGCCAAGTAAATCCGTGCGAGAGAGAAGCCCCGGCCCTAGGCCTTCTTGTACAAACTTCGTAAGATGCACCGCAGTAAACTTTTATACTTTCACTTCATGGTAGTTATTCATCTTACACATAATAACCGACAGGGTGTGACAACACCCGGTATATTGTATTCAGCACACACCTACTGGATTAGGCACTTGGCCCTGAGACATTCCCAAGTATGTCAGTACATATTACAACTTGCATGGACATTATGGTCACGCATCACTCTATTGTTGACTAGATGAATCATCGTTCACTTAAAAGTAGTAATTTCATTTACACAAGCGTATTCAAACAAAAAGTTATTACAAATTTACTGTTATTGTTGTTCCATTGTTAGGTTTTTAAGAGTTGCCCCCCTTAAAGTTAAAATTTGCATTTTAAGACAATATATAACACTTTTGGCATACGTATATTTTGGGTTTTTACAGCCCCTTTAATTGTAACAAAGAGTGCTGTGGCTTAGCCATTAGATTGAAAAGTAACATACATTTTTCTCATATAAATTAAATTTTCTACAATTTTTGGAGCCCACATTGGAAATCATAAGACATTTTTAATACTTATGAAAATGTAATCTAATTACTAAAATTAGGGATGAAACGTTGATTCAATATACAGATTTATTTTATTTTGGATACGTAGAGAATGAAAAGCAATCCGTTAGTGACGTTCTCATTAATGGAGTGCATACTATTTATGAATACGGTGTGATTGGTAATGTAAACGTTAAGTACATAGACACGAGAGTCAGAAGTCGCTCGACGCGTCTTGATTACACCTGCGGCCACCGTATCGGCCCGTTTTCAATAAACAATGTGACAAATAAATATCTATAATTATGTATGTACTTTCTTCAGCAAAGTTATCCATGTATTAGAGTTGTAGCGTGAGAAGTAGAGTGTGTTACCTAATATATCTTATCTTTCAGCACAATTAACACAATTGTCTCGAACATTTTAACGCTCGGTGCGTATGCACTACACTTGAGCACTATTATTTATATAAATATATATTTATATAGCGTCTTTGCCAAATTTAGTATACAAATTACTCTTTGAATACCAGTAGGGTCTAACTGTCTCTCTCTGTCTCTCTCCATCCTTCTTGGCGAATTCTGAAAACATATATTTTGGAGGACTTTTGGATATTTCCGTTAGCGACTCAACATAATGTAGTCTTAAAATTAAGAATCTACCTATCGTGTAAGAAATCTAACTACAGCTTTATACAATTGTTATCTTTTGCGTAAAAACTAAACTTTCTTATGATACTTGTAACGTATTTCTATAAAACTGAACTATTCGCTATTTATATTCTAATGTTTCAGCTATGTTGCGACAGCGTCGAACGTTTGCGCGGAAATTAAGGATGTAGGTAATATATTGGTAGATTTGAATCGTAAGTCAATTTGTGTCTTTCGACATTGTTTGTAGAGGTTAAGGTACGTTTTTCAAACGAACTAGCGTAGGGAATTGTCGCGGGCTGTGCATTTGTTTAGGTTTAAGTAGCTGATCTTACGAGGGATGAGTTCGACACAAACAGTTCTAACATGTCGTTAACATTGCTTACACATCTAATACCTACACTTCTCAGTGTGTAAAAGTTGGTACGTCAATTTCTTCTTCCGTCTTCAGTTTTAACATATATGGTACAATATCTCTAAAATTGATGTATAATCGTAACAGTAAGCAAATATAATGTAGAGATTAATGTATTTAATGGGTACTTTTACGTAAATAGATATGCGTGAAGTATTTACCTACATACTTACAAGTAATTCTTCACACCCAATTTTATTCCCATGACCTTTCATATAATTAAAAACATCGAACACTGTTTATATATTTCCAGTAAACAACTAGAAAATCTAGTCAATATTAGCGCTTCTATTTCTGAGCGCACACGTTTTACGTCATTGTTTAAAAATAACTTTGAAGCGGAAATGAGATTTGCATTAAAAATTCGACTTTGAGATGGATCTTTTTGACGGTCAATATCGGCTATAGCCGAGTGCCTTTTTATCGCTAGGGTAAGCATTACCATTAGCAGAAATGGCCGTATACTAATCACGCTATTCTACAAACAATGAAATACGGTAGTCTGACAGTCAAAAAGTATTAATCTTTATGTTACAAATAAAAACGTGCGCGGCCAGATTGCTAAACCATAAATGTTAAGTTGCATATTTAAACACGATTAATGATAAGCCTACTCATGAGTATGTAGTCAGTATGTATTTATATAAAGGTATACAATCAGTAGCACTGGATTCCTTCATGCGGCATGGCGCATACCTATGTATAACACGGTCCGAACATACCGCCCGCAATGAATAATTTGGATGAACGTATAGGTGTTTATATTCGATAAAGTATGGTATTGGTATATTATCGTAATGAATAATGTAAAGCATCAATGAAGTTGTTTTCATTGATGCTTTACAAACCGACTACTGTAAATACTCGTGAGTTTGCCTATGATACGTGGAAACAATTGATAATTTAGTAAGGTTTAATGTTGTTGATGGCTATTAAAGTGAATTTATATGTTATTTCGTGATTTTATTTGCTATATAATAATGGTGAACATTATAAAAATGTTCTAGGTATTTCAATGACTAGAAAAAGTTATCAAGAAACTGCAGGAAGATTTTAAAAATATGTAACGTATTATTGCAAATATTCGTTTATTCAATTGTGGCAGGTGTATTCTAAGAACCTGTAAGGAAGTGTTGAAAACATCATCTAAGTGAAGCGTTTCTTTTTTACAACTGTAGTTTGCATAATGTAAAACGTCGAAACTAGCAATGCGAGCATTGTCAGCTTAGCCTTCGATTTCTAACAAGGATTGAAATGTACACAAAGTGAGTTGGAACATTATATACGTGCTGTAAAGAATCTATGTATTTACTTAATAAGTAAATTATAATCCAAATATAGCATGTAAAAGCAGTATATACAATTGTAAACCCTTCTTACCAACTCTGTCTAGGTATATTTACTCTACTGATACCTAAATGGCTCGAAACAACGATATTTTGCAGATAAACAATATTGGGAACACCTCGCCATTACATCAGCTCCATTTCAAAGGCACATACTACTTAGGCCGGAGTGTTATTTGATTAAAATCTATTAATGTTTACCTACCAATATATTTTTTAAGTTTATGAAATATAAAGATATGAATATATAAAAGTGCTTATATGATTGGAATAAACTGTTGCAACAGACTATTTAGTTCGCTACTAAGCTTTTTACCTTATTTTAATATTTATCCAAGTCTATTCGTCATTTCGTGTAAATACGATTTTTCAAAAATTCGCCTACTTTACTAGATATTATGATGATATTCACTTTTAATAATAAACGATGATTATTAATAAACGAAGTTGAAACCATAAGCACGTGTTTCATTCTTTCCTAGGATTCCTAGTCGTGTCCTTAACATTTTAGGAAAGTAGATGATACCTATACAATTTGTCAATAAGTTAATAAACAATACCTACTCTTTGTAACTGACACTTAACGTTTGAATGCAAGGAGCATTCAAACGTGCAATAGTACTGAATGTGACTCCATTTTTCTCTCGTTGTGAATCTTATTTACAGACTTCCCTCCCACTGCAAGCGGTATTTTTGGGATATGTGGATGAGGTGTAGAGTGCCGAAAGACGCGAGAAAGTGTAGTTATTACTACAATCTAGACTTTTATTCCTCAACCTCGGTAAGACTGATCCGACCTGATAGGCCTTAAGATGAATAACAACTTATACCTAAGCAGGCCCAATGCGTAGTCAGGCCTACAACTAAATTACCTGCTTGACTTGGTATATTTATACATAAGCTCAAATAAATGATTTATCTATCTGTCTATCTATAGGTTCTAATATTACCTATGGCTCATATAAACTTGTCCGTAATTAACTCCTTGTTGATGATATCTTCCAAAGTAAAAATCCAATCAACACGGCAAAAAATATGTATTTGGCAACTTTAAATAAGTAACAAAGTAACTATCATGGCGGCGGGGGTCTTGCAAAAATTGTTATTTAATAAATCACCTTGATTTTTTTAAACTTTTTTACAACTTTTGAAATCATGAACAATTCATAGAACACTCTGATGAAGCTAGAACTCACTAAAATCTAACACAGAAAATAAAGTCTTCGAATTGGCCAACGACAATATGGCCGATCTGTCAATTTTTTACAGATCACAACAACATTTATTTAACAACCGCGGTACTTGTTCCGTGAAACCTCAGAATCGTGAAACGGTCTCTAAGGCTGGATAATCCCGAAGCGATGAAATAATGACGAAAGAATATGCGTTTCTTCTTAATCGTAAACACTCTTGACAGAGTGGTCGTGGCCATTAGGAAAGAAAGGTTGAGTGGCACGCTTGACAATGTTCCACCACTCCGTCTCGCTGCCGCCTGTCTAGTGCACTGGTATAGGGGGCTCCCGACTGCTGCCTTGACCTGGTCGGCCCAACGTATTGGTGCTCTGCCGCGTGCTCGGGTGCCTTCAATTTTTCCCTGAATAATAATAACCGCGCCTCGATAAGTGCCCAAAGAAACTCAAAATCCGAGCCTGAATAATGGACGACAGCCGCTGCTTGATACTGAGCTCCTGGAGTATGGATTCGTTAGTCTGGAAGGCTGTCAATGGGATCTTTAACATTCTCCTCCAGCACCACTTTTCAAGAGCATCTATTTTTCTCTTCTCACACTCTCTCAGAGTCCATGTTTCAGCTGCGTAAAGGAAAATGGGGAAGACAAGTGTCCTTACAAGTCTAATTTCCGTAGTCTTAGTGATATTACGGTTTCCCCATATTTATCTCAACTTATCCTTGGTCGACCTCAAGAAAGCCATGCGTCGTTTCACTTCCTTAGCGCATCCCCCACCATTTGAAATCAATGCTTCCAAATAGACATATGATTGCACCACGTCACAATTCCCTATCGTTTTTATTTATGGTGAATGTTCGTTTATGTGGTCTAGTCATGATTATTGTTTTACTGCGATTAATTTTAAGACCATATTCAAGAGCTTACTCTCCAATCTAGCGAGAAGGTCTTCCATATTAGTGGCGTTTGTAGCGAACAAGGTGGTATCATCTGCATACCTAAGATTTGAGATCTTGTGACCACAGACATTCACTCCATCCGTCCAACCGTCAAGAGCAGTTCGCTTTATAAGCTCAGTATATATATTAAAGAGAAGCGGTGATATAATACACCCCTGGCGAACCCCTGCGCTAGGATGGAAATCACTCGATAGAATATCGGCTGCCCGAACAGACGCTGTGCCATCCTCGTAAAGCTGCCTTAAGAAGATGAACCAGGTGTTTGGGTGTGCCCATGACTAGTAAGGTTTCGCAGAGTTTCGGCCATTTAACAGAATCTAATGCCTTGGAAAAACGATAAAGCATATTTAAGTAGGCTTGTTAAATTCTCTAGACTTCAAGAATTTGGACGATATCTTGCATTGCAACCACGGCAATTTATTGGCGTTCAAAGGGTTAATAAAAATAACACTAATAAATTACAGATTCCATTTGAACGAATATTATGTTTGGCAAGAATCTATACTCTGCTTCACTACTTGCAAACGGTTTTATACGCTCTAAGTTGATTCCGGGATCATCTGAAATGATTCTGTGTTTACGGGTGCTCTATAAGTGTCAACTGCCATATAGCCATGATTACATAAAAACACCGAATAAGATTGTAAATGCTTAAAAGTTACAAGAGAGATCGTAAAGTTGTGTCAAAACTCCAATATCAGGGTAGGTGTGATAGTGATCAAAATAGTTTAGTAAAATACAGATAATATAAAATATACTATTAACGTTTCAAGTACGAAATAATAAACCATATACGTATATTTACCAAACATGGTGTAATTGTATTTTCTGTATTCATTTTCCGTTCTCACAATAATTTAATTATTACATCGAACATACAATAAATTATTTTATAATTAAAACGCAGCACTTATTAGGTTATTTATTATAACTCATCATAATTTACCATTATTCTGAATTCATTAGTGCAATTGTGCATTGAATCCAAAAGAAATGGCAATCCGGTAGTTAACACCAGTAATCGTTAACGTACTTTTTATGAATTGTCAAAAAGGAACGTTTCCATATATTTTGTATGAGATTAGTGGTATTTATTGGTTTCAGTGACCAAAAGTAAGCAATGAAACGACATATAAAATAAGGTGCGCTTTTATAAAACTAAGGTTTGGCATTTTAAGGCGGATGGTGGAAACTACCGGATTAATTACCTAACGATAATAGTACCAAAAAATAAGTTTCAACTTTTGCAAGATAATAAAGTCAAATAACAACAATAGCAACACTTATCATAAGTTAACAAAAACCTCCATGTAATCAATTAATAAAGCATTTAAAATTACATGTATCAGTTAATATATTACCAATTTATTCCAGAAAATTTATGTTGTCCTATAGAAGATATTTAAATATGTAACCTAAACACAGTATTTATACATGCACACACAGATACAACGGCCTTTTAAAAGGCCATAGCTACTTTTAACAAATATGTAAGTCACTTGTTCGCAGTATAAGTAATAAATAATAACGTTTAGGTGGGACACTGCCTCAAGTACTCGGAGTCAAAGTAAACTACGGTAACGGTGATGTCATCTCTGAACATGCGGCATACGTCAGGCGTCAAACTAAGCAAATGGGCGAGCCGAGAATGATCCACACCATATTCCGTCCCCCCAATAGCGTGTCTTATCAAATGAGTTGCTGCATTCCTATCTTTAGGCTTACTTTTCAAACTCTCCTTCCTATGCATCAAGAGCTCATTTATATCCCCCAGTTGTATATTCTTGCGTGGCAACTTAAGCGGATTGAAAAACACTTTTCCTTTCATGTGTTCCCCGACCAACTTGACAGCCGCCAATGGTGACATCATGTCCCAAAGCCCGTCTGAGGCGATAATTAAAAATTTGTCTTTGGGCGTTAGTCTATGGTAGTATATATCCGGCATAGCGGACAGGTATGGCGGTGTGTGGTAGTTGGGTGGGATCGCTCTCTGGCCCACTAGTGGTACGGCCACCGTATTCAGTGTCTCCACCGGCCACTTGTATCTATAATCGCCGAGGCTCCGCAACGGCGCTAGTTCCCCGAGCAACCTATCTCTGCGTATCACAGTTTTACGCTCGCTGTCCGGATGTTCATTCCATATTCTCTTTAGCTCGTCGAAATTCTCAGAGTTGTGTTCTTTTGTTATCTTCTTGGCGATCCATTCGTTTTCTTCTGTTAATGTGCCCAGAACCGCGTTGCAGTCGCCAACGTTGGCTACGTATAGGTGCGGCCCATCGATATGACTAACACACGCTACAGCCCCTGAGAGCGCTACCGATAGCGTCTTAGGGTTTATCTTGCCGGTCAATTTGAACGGTTCAACTACTTCTCTAGATATATCACCGTCCAATTTCATAATGCTATGCTCTAAAGAAGCGCGCACATCTGTGCCCTTCCTCGGCGTGTTGACTAGATCTTGCATATATTGTTTAAAGCTGTTTGCATACATTGTTTTTAAATCTTCAACTATTTCCACCTGAAAACAACATAAACATTCTTTAAAAAATCGATCTGCGTTAGGCCTGCGTAGTTGATTTCGTCCAATATCTTTTTAACCATCCTGTATAGGAAGGACTGTTCCCTTAATAGGGACATATTAAGATAGATTAAGGCTAAATGCCCTCTTAAAAAGGATTCTTCCATAATGACATCCATCAGGGGGCATCATAAAATATATAATACCTACATCAAATTTAGGTCTTGGCCCGCCACTGGTGATTCACGATAGGCAGGTTCGGTTGATATCTATCTAACCAGAAAGTAACGAAACAGGCAGCAGTGATGCCATTGATAATGTACAGCATAGTAATATTAAATATCCACAGACATTGCCATCTAGTCTAAATTTAAGCAAAAACTTGCTTGTAGGGTTACCAAATGTACAAGGGTCCTCATACAAAAACGAGATTTGTGGTCTTCTGTACAAGGTGCCAGGACACTATCAACCTCGTACAATTATGTACAAGATGTTATAATATGACCATGTAAGGGGTTGTCCATTAATCACGTGTGGCTCGAAAGGGGGGGAGGGGTTTTTATCAAAATCTCGAAAATAACACAAGGGGGTGTAGTGAGATATCACGTGTATTTACCTAGTGTAGACATTTTTATCATGGTCCTTAATTTCAGAATAAAATAAAATTATAGTTTATACCTGTATTTAAAGGTAATATTTTGAAAATCTAAGCATATTAAAAACTAGTGTCATTTACCAACATTTCAATTTTTAACACCATAAATTCCATTGGTCGCATATAGCGTAATTGTACAGTCTGCAGTAGCTATGGAGTCAA
>PQWD01000591.1:0-39988 GCA_019425675.1 Leucinodes orbonalis
TGGGCGACTCACATCCAATTGTACACATGATACTTTATGTTGTGAGAATGAGATTTGTTAAAATGTGTACAGTATTTTTGACTGAAGAAAGCCTAAATTTTAATATATTGATTTATCAATTAGGCTAAATCACTGTCCTACATACTTGGCCAAATCTGTGGTCAAACGTCATCTAATTTGTCTATAGCTGCATAACTCCATAAACTCCCAAAGCTAAATGATATATGTACACATACATCCAATAAGGATTTCTAAACCTTTGGGTTTCATGCTAAATGCAGTAATCATAACTGTATTATTGCCCGACAAATAGATAAACCACATTAAGTAGGCTACTTGACAATAAGTTATGTAGTCTGCCTAATCCTCGGTCAGTAGCGTGCACTTCATGTTTGCAAATGAGCAGTACATACCCTGTAGGTCCTGACAATCCCGAAAATGGTGAACATATTTAATAATTTCCATTTATTCGCCCATTTTCCACTACAGGTTTGAAACCAGTGGCAATCTGCTGTCATCAATAGCACTCAATTTAACAAAAATGTGAATTGTTTTTGCGATTAGTGTCTCACTTACCTACTCATTACCTCTGTGCACGTCACTGCCTACGGTGAACATCATGGATAAGATAGTTGACTACTATGGTTTATTTAGCAGTAAGGGGAAATTCAAATACGGCAAATGCTCGGCTTGAGAAACTTTATGTATTCTCCATTCAAACGAAACGATTACGCTTTCCCACAACTACGTACCGCTATTTCACGGCGATCGAACTCAATAGACATCAGACACAGAATAGTACTAGACAAAGACTGTTGTGCTGGTAAATAGAAATGGAAATTCTAGTACCAGTTCAATATGAATGTGCATTAGACGTTCGAGTGAATGAAAATTCGAGTAATAAATAGTTAAAAAGAGATAGAAAGAACAGCATAAATTTTACCATTACGGTTGTGGTAAAGCCATAAAAACATGCTGTCCTCTGGCAGTTAAATAACAATTTATTATGGAAATTGTTTAGATCAAAAGGTTTACTTGTCTACAAAGCACGGATTATGTTTTAATTTTAGTGCTATGATGATAAAAATTATAATGCTATCATAAAGTAAAAAATAATAATGAAATTATATTTTTTTATTATTATATATTTTTAAGCGTCAGTGGCTCATTGGTATTGACTGTTGCCTTCCAATCTGGAGGGTACGTGGCGGGATTTGAAAACTCAAGTAAACCATTGGTATTTCAGAATTTCTGGAATTATATGTACGTTTATCTGACGCTCTTACGGTGAAGGAAATCATCATAAGGAAACCTGTGCATGCCTACGAAGAGCTACAAAGGTCGTACGAGAAGTCGGTTTATCCGCACTGAGAGTGCGTGGACGACTATACATTTTATGCGGTTAAGTTCACGCCCCTCGGATGATTAATATAATTATTTACAAGAACCTTTTACCCCATATTTTTTTAGAAAATATTGATACCTTGTTAACTAAACACAGATTTTAATCTTAGTAAGTATTATAATTGGTGTTCTGAATATCTTATGATATAATCATATGATCACAGTGTAGTTATGACGAAACATCAAAGTAATTACAAATCTATTAACCTGCAACAACTGACAAAAAGTTTAATACTCAAAAAGCATATACGGTCGAATTAAGAAAGTTATCCCTTTTTTTAAGTCAGTTAAAAGAAGACGTAAGGGCAAAAAACAGAAGACGTACAACTAAACAATAGTATCGACGTCAATAAAAGAGGTAGCCAACAACATAAACGGACACGTTTATACGTAGTTAAATTCACGGAAAAACCGGGTGAACGGTGAATATACCGGACAACGTTTGCAATACGCGTAAGTCTAACAATTCCGAGGAACGAATGGGCCATAGAGCGGTCGTTAGAGCGCGGAAGGATACAAACGGCAACGAGTACGAGTATGTTCGCGCGTATACCGCCGCGCTTTTGGCGAAAATTACGTAACACTCATTTGCTCTCAACTTGCGTTAAGTATACAGAGCATTACAAAGGATATGTGAGGTTCTTTAGATTTTTACACGATTCAGAAAAACATAAAGTTAATGTGTTCACTTCTACCGAGCAACACGTTTCATTGTTAATTTGAAGGAACGATTGGGACTTTTCATTGTAAAAAAAGGAACAATTGGGCCCTCAGAATGTCAATCAGAGTGCGGAAGAACGGCAAAGAATATGCTTTAATATAAGCTTTTGATAAATATAATTAACGCAAGATACATGACTTTACAACTTGCGTTGGCTGAACAGAGCTTTGTAACTGGAACGTTAAAGAAGGAAGAAATATACTCTAGTTGAAAAGTTTTCTAGTGACTTTTTCATTGCATTTTCTGAGAAAACTATGGAAACGTTTCCCAGGCATATGAGTAGGGGTATCGTACAATACGATGAGTGAATGACGAATTTTGACATTGGTCGTTATATTAATTATATATAGCAACCAATGTGAAAATTCAAAATATCTGACAACGCATCATAGAGCGTTAGAGCACGGAAGGATACCAACGGTAATAATTATGTTCGCGCATAATACTACCGCACTTTTCAATGAAGATTCGCTGCTTGAAAATTTCGGTTATTAACTTATTGTGAGTATTGAGATCGCAATATGGTAGCCTTTTAATCATTTTTTAAACCAACTTGCTTCCGAATATTACATTTTATATGAGGAAATCAATTTTTGGCAACTTATAATATCTCTTACAACCTCTTTAACCTCTTTCTCTCTTAAGACTAAGCTCACTTTAACCACTTAACACGAAATTAATCTTATCGTGAACCAGTGAACAATAATAAAATAAAATAAACAAAGTATTCATGTAAGGTATTAAGAATTAAAATTATTCTTTGCAGTATGACATTAAACCCTTTATCTTATCCCTCGTCAAGTTAAGTATTAAAATGCGACAAAATCTTGTTTTCATTTTTAACGAATCTGGGTTTTAAAATTAACATAACCAAAGCTTGGAACGTTACGTTCAGTGTAGAGGATTACTTTTCTGTCATGGATTACATCGCTTCAAAAATAGTACATACTTAAACTCTTTTGTTCAGTCATATTTTGCTTACTGGGACAATGTGTTTTGCCAGATGGTGATTATTTGCTTTATAAAATATTGGTCTTTATTCTCCTTAATAGTTATTTGTGTAATTAAGAGGGCTATGATATGATCATGAATTATAAATAAGGAAAGCCACAGGATCGGGAAGTTAATGTAGTTATGTAGTAGTGGGTAGAAAAATATGGAAAATAGAGGGGACTAGATAATACTCAATTGACACTACGGAGTGCAAATGAGGTGAAGGGTTACCGAACAAGGTGCAATTAGTTAAAAAAGGCAGGCGTCGATACATGACGAGTGCTTTGGATAAATCTATACGAATTTAGAACCTTAGCTTAGTGCTAGGCATAAATTGCCTGAGCATCGATTTTAGATCGCTGCATGATCCGAGGGTCGAGGTTTTCAATGTTACGGGACGAACACATTGTAAAAAACTCGCAGTTTCGCAGAATACCTACGATAAGTCGGCCGGTGCCGGCTGTGACAAGCCAATAGTTAAATGAAACCACGGTATCAAAATTTTGTATTGAGTTTTGGTTTCATTGTTAATTTTCATGGGGTGAAGTCAAATCGCTGATTTACAAGCCATAGCTTTATAAAAAAAATCAATAAGTTTTTTGTATTAAATCGCTTTTTAAAATTATTTATACTCAATATATTGTACCGTTGTACCAAATTGAATTATTGAATTTGAAAACAAAGAAGTTCAATTTTAAATACAAAATAATTGTTTTTGAAATTGAACTTCTTGTAATAGATACGAATTTTGCCTCATAACGTACCAAATACAAAAGCAATTTTTTATTACTCTCAAATTTACTTCACTGCTATTCCCATACAAAAATGGTACATATTTGTTCCCAGCCGACATTGCGGTGAGAAACGGTTATTTTTATGCATTGCGGTTTCAATATAAAAGGGAAAATAAGACCGGACGATGTCCACAGCGGCGTTAGTTCAACTATTACGGTCTAGCAACGAATGGGCCACGGTACGACTGTTAAAACGGGCGAGGCTCAACTATTCTCTCACGTAATATCTGAGTGCGGAACGCTTTTAAACGTTACGTTTTTGTTTCTTTCGGATACAATGCCGGGGCTCGGCTGCGAGTTGATACCGTAGTGGAATGCTTATTTAACTGCAAAGTTTTGTTGCGAGAATGCGTTTAATTTTTCTATTATCTTTATTAATGCTAAGTGCTGAATGAGCACAAATGCTAACTTAATTTATTATTTGCATTGGTATTTGATAGATAACCAATTGGTTTTATCAAAACAGTTATGGTTAAAGTTAATATTTAAAACATGATTAAAAGTTGAATATCCTCACTAAAATGTAGTTGCTTACCTGAAAAGCACTACAATGTACGTTTTTTGCCTAACTATGATCACTTTTGTACACATACTTATTATTCATATATTATAATAGGTACCTATGTTTCTAGAATCAAACGAGACATCAACCGATCGAATGTAGTCACAAGAAGGGCATCACCAATCCAATCCAAGATTTTTAGATTATGATTGGATGACCTAAATTGTTAATTTTTCTATTTATTATCTTTGATTACAAGTCTATAATGAAAACACTAACCAATTTAACAAGACGTTAGTACTCTCAGGATAGCTCCTTGTGTGTATATTTACTATACTTCATAAAGATATTGCCACTTTTAGCTACTTAATTATGTTTGAATCTCCTTCTCAGTACCATCGTCTTGCATAGACAATGGTATGCTTTAATAAGAACCATGAAAAAACATGGTCCACCTATTATAGCAATAGCCGCATATAATTATGAAAGTAAAATGAGCTCGCTAAAATACATTATTCACACGTTCATATCTCGATTTCATTATAAATAATACTAGATTGAACTGGTCTAGTGTGAACCCAAAAAATTGAGATCCAGTTTTTAGCTCTCGACTACGAAGCTCGGGTGCTTAACTAAAATAATTTGTAGAAAATAAGCGCGAAATTTACTACGCCCGGGGCTCTCTAGAGTTAAATTTATTGTACGCAACGCAATCCTGGAATTTTAAGCAGTCTGTCCCGCAGTGCAGGGTAGAAGTTTCCCCGTAACGAACAACCGACAAACCTGGATACAATCTTTATTTGAATTCCTTTCGGGCTATACGTGCATTTATTCTGATCTATTGCTGACTGCATTTAAAGGGCGTCATGGGATGCCAAATTGGAAATGAAACATCTAAGTCAGAATCGCGTATCGGTTCTTCGCATTGTTCATAGCCATTTTAAAGTTTGTAATATGTAATACAGTAAATATAAGTACATACATTCATTATTGTTGTAAGTATACATGAAACGCACATTTCACATGTAATATATCCATATAAAATTTGTTTGAATTCGAAATATACTAGTAAGCTTGTCATTTATATAGACTATACAGTTACGTGGGTATTAACTGTTCTCTTATACTTCTAATAAACGTTATTCTTGTAGTAGGTACCGAATTATTCTTAGAAATTAAATGACGCAGTTTTCACTCCTCTAATTGTTGTCTTAAATACACGTTTGTTTCCCCGTAAGAGAAAATAGCGTCAAATATCATTTTCTTTTTCTGGCCGGCGAGATTATTTTCTTGCTCGATTTATTTTATTTACGACGTCGTATTTGAGCAGGTCGTATGATTCATGGTCCGCTAAAATATTTAGATTGTGTCAAGTAAATCTTTGAATATATTGCTAGTGATAACGGACAAAGTTTAATTTCTTGAGTGTCTACTTAAATAAATTAGTGATGCCGTTTTCAATTATGGTGTAATTTTGGTATAGTATATAACCGCAAGTCTGATACATAGTATAAATTATCTGTGCTAAAACTAAGAGGGGATGACATGAATACATGCTACACTTAATGTTTAAAAACTCGCTAGATATAACTCTCTCTTCAACATATCGCAGTCCACTGCTGGACATAGGTCTCCCCATTTTGCGCCAGATATCCGGTCTCCGCTTTTCTCATCCAGCTCCCACCATATATTGAGATATAACTGCGCCCACAAAAAAAAAGATTTTCTGTTGCGTTTCCGCAATTTAATCGTCGTGTGACCAAAGCCTCCAAAAGGCTCATAATTATTATTATGACGTCCTTAGTTTATATCCTGCAGCCGTTCTGCTATCTGTCAGTGATAGTACTGATATATCCTATTCTAGTCTGTTTCTACTAAGTACTCCAATTCTACATTTTAAACTGTGTTTGTTGAATAACAAATAATAAAGTTTTAATTAAGATGAACCAAACCAAACATACGTTTATAGGTACTATCATATAAGTCCACCTTAATTTTATTCATTTCTGAGAAAAAAATAGTAACAAACGAGCAATATTTGGATAAACCGGGATTTATGACGATACGGTAACCTCTATTTATTTTTAATTATATAATTTATAGTCGTGTACGATTAAAAACAAGCTGATTAAAAATTGGTTCTGTTGTATATTTGGAAAAGCATTTGTGAATAAAATTATGCGCTTTTCTCTGACATTTTTTGCTAGTATACATAAATATAAATTAATATAAATAATGCATAAGGCAGAGTATATGCGTTATGTATTTGGTTCCGATGACTCATCATTTTTTCTCGGCAAAACAGTTACGTTGGAGTGGGTGTAGCTGTGTGGGAGGAAGGTTGAGGCAGGTAGTGAAATTATTAGATACCATATCTTTTGCCTGTTATGAACATTCTGGTGGGAGTGATGACCCACACACTCACACATTATATGTCTAAACAATAGGTATACAATTCGACGACCCATTTAGTGTAATGGAGATGACGGTCACTACACCAGTCTTCGGCCATTACAAACATTTGTGTGCATGAACATGTGTCTTTGTATGTATTTAGATGTTATTATGTGTAATATTTATGTATTTACAAAAAAAATATTTACCAGTTGTTTAGTGTACATCATCATTGTCATCATCAGCTCATTAAACGTCCCCATCGAGGGGCACGAGCCTACCGTATAGGGTTGGACGACTTCACACACAACCTTCGAATGTCTTCACAGGCATAAAGGTTTCCTCACGATGTTTTCCTTCACCGTAAGAGCATCGAATAACGTACCTATAATTTCGAAAATTCGAAAACATTTTGGTACGTAGCGGGATTTTAACCTAGACCCTCCTGGTAGGAGGGCAACAGTCCACACCATTGATCCACCGACGTCAGTGTACATATTACAGGTTAAATGCTTAGTTTGGGGCTAAATGACACTGTGTGAGTGTCTGAGGATATTTAATTTTTGTTGTAAGATATTTGATATCCAATTAACAGAAAAGTGTAGATACACTATATACTGAATTCATATAGTAGCCAAGGCTCCATAGAAACGAGATAAATAAAATAATCTACCAACGATATTATCATAAAAATAATTTCTAAATGAGGTTTGCCTAGGTTACTTACAATTTTATTGAACAAAAAGCCAGATTTTTTAGCAAGTTAGTAAAGCAGATTTAACTAAGGTAATGTTTCCACCTAACTAATTGTTTAGGGACGTCGTGACACTAAATTTTAGGCCGCTTACTGTAACAAACACAAGCTCGAGTTGGCACAGGATCTAATCGAATAAGTTGTTTTGTTCAATTGTTTAATCCGGAGTGCGGTCCTCGCCTACGCTTTTAAAACATAAACAATTTAATGGAAACTATGGTTTCGGCTAAACGGTTAAAACAAAGCATTAGCTTTGCAATATTAATTGCAGAGAGTTTAGAGAATTCGTTACACAAACATTCTCATAGTTATACACACACATTAGTTACAGAAAATTTATTAAAATAAGATTGGTATTTACAAAAGTACCAAAAGTTGTGTTAATGATCATATTATTTTTATACGTCATTAACGGTGAACCACTATATTCTCATAATAAAGCTGAAATAAGTGCCTAAGTAAATAAAAAATATTCAGTGTAACTTAATGCTGCGGAACCCCTCCACGGGCAAGTCCGACTCGCACTTGGCCAATTTTTTTATGTTTGCACCTATCAATTTGGAACTAATACTTTTTCGTTCCACGAATAAGTGTGTCGCCGTTGAAATGTGTTTATATAGAATGCCAGTAACATTTCGTTAGATCGAAACAGATAATCCCAATCCAATCCAGTTGGGTGAATAGAGCCATTTTTGGAAGAAAATTGGGTCCACGTGAAATTGTACCGTCTATTAGTAAATACTTTTATTTTGGTAACAAAATATAAGCCATTATTGACGTTTCTGCTCACCTTTTACTGGAAAATAAAGCTAATATCATTATATTATGCTAAAGAGAGGTTGTCTGGTAAACCACCGAGCTCAATGCAAATTAGTGGGTGTTAATTACTACCATGTTAAGGTAATTCAGCATGTATGGTTATCATTATCATTATATCCATAAATGTCCACTGCTGAATGTATGCCTGCCCTAATAATTGCGGGTAGCAGTTGACATTTATCTGCTGCCCGCCACCTTAAACAGGTCATCAATTCATCTGGTTGGGGGGTCGGCTTACGCTCCGTTTTTCGTTACGCAGACGCCACTCGAGAACCTTTTCGCCCCATCGGCGATCGATTCTACGCACTATGTGCCCTGTCCACCGCCACTCCAACATGCTAATCTGTCTCAAAGACTCTATCTATATGTATTTTTACAATCCAACAATAATATTTTAGGAAAGTACATATAGGTATTTTCCTAATATACTTTACTTTTACAATCTCAGTAGCACCGACTAAAACCGTTTTCATTCCCAACTAAATGATTCGCTCCCTTGTCTGTATTAATCAATACTCACGTACGATCACTTTTTGCCAGGAAAGCACTGACTTCACCCGATCTAATCGTGGGCGTTGAGCATTTGAGTTATCACCTGTAATGAACACCTAATGAGGGTTCGTTTATCCTCTAGACGAAAGGCGACATCGCGTTTATAATACTAGTAAAAACCTTTCCCTCCTGAATCGTACTTACGGCCGTGACAATTCACTGCTAGGCTTTTGGCGAGTAGGTAGCTTCTGAATTCCCGAATATTATATCACTTGAAAATGGAGGTGGTATGCTTCAATGTACTTTGAAGTGATGTCGATTACTTTTTTGCGGAATGTTTACATAAAGACTTTTGCATGATGGTTGAATAAGATTTATATTTTGTGAATTCAGACGTGAATTTTGGAATTTTGCTAATAATGCGAAATATCTTATTACGAAATAAATGGATTTGAAATTAGAGGGTGTACAATACATTTTGAAATGCGTTTGTAATCTAGCCGGATTATTTTCAGTAAATACCAAAACTATTGGAACCGTTAGAAGTCTTTTTTTGATTTTGATCAGTTTATTATGATTAAATTTTATATGTTACTATTTTTAAGTTGTATTTCCAGCTAAGGCTGGAAGGGCAGTTAACGCTTTGAGTAACGAATTTAACGAATAGAATATTAGATATTTTGTATGTCACATATATTATGCATTTAAATAAAATGCCATGGTTACTTTTACGGAAATAATATTTTCAAAAACAAGTTACAATATAAACAACATTTCGGAAGAGTAATCACATAATGATTCATTAATAAAAAACTTTGGTCTGTCAATAAAGTTAAACGGTTTTTACCGACCCAGTAATGAATATCCGATCAGATGAAAACGATTTCGTAATTTGTCGGTCGTTAATGTAGATTGGAATGTTCTGATAAGTATCCAAAAATAAAAGAGCAGACTCATCCAAATTAACTGCGCCTCGGTTGTTCACTCAGTAAATTAGCAATTACCGAGACAAAGCCAGTTACAAGGTAAAATTGTGATCAAAAATTTTATTGTAATTATTACTTACGAAATATTGTATACGAAATATACTTTATTATATAGATTTTTTTACATGTAGGAAAATGTGTAGTCCGATTTGAATTGTTGTTTGAAGTTGACTTTATTACAAAAAAAAACAGCAATATTATTAAAAATTTGAAGAGTGAAGCATTTTTTTATTTAATAACGTACGCATTTTATAATCGCAATACTGTTTCCTCGGCTTCCTTAACTAGTTGGTCAAACGTTATTTCTTCTGAAAACTCTTAACAATAACGTTATATTAAAAAAACTTTCAAGTTTATGATTCGTAATTTCCCATATACTTCTATAATTTACCTCTATGTACCTATCTATAAAAATCTAATTTTATATAAAAACCTTAGTAAAACAAGTTAAAGTAAGTATGTTACAAAAATATGTATATTATTTAATTTTACAGTATCAAGAAGTTTGATTACCAAAGACACTGAAATGTGCACAAGATCAATATTCAATGTATTTCCAAACTACTTTTTATTTAACAGTTTTTCAACCGCAAGGGTACATAATATTTTATGGATATAACAAGCCAGCTATCTCAATGAATGATTTATTGAAACCTCACTCAAATAATCGTAAGGACTATTTCCCGCAGAACTTGCGAGCCAATCGAAATTCAGGCGTTTTTACGTAAAGCCCTCTGAAAGGGAGTCTTAAAATCTGAAGGCAAAAGTCCATTCTAGCCTAGAACATTATAGAATATTAAGTTTCAAAGCAGGGCTCTAAAACTGTATAAATAGTCATGGATTTGACATTACATTACAACTTGGTCTAAGTAGCTTGGTAAGAAGAAAAAACAGTAAGAAAGCAATCAATATGGCTTAATAGAATCAGAAAATAAGAGTCAAGGGTAAAATTGGATTTAACCTAAATAAACGTTCAAGTATGATTAGATCAAATTAGTATTAAAAATAAAATTCATTATAGGTTTGAGAAAGATACTAACTGAGAAGACTCTGACGCATTTGTAAGTAAAAGCTTAAGATATGTTTAATACTTACGGCTCGTTTAAGCTGCCGAGCCCTGCCGTAAAACATTGTACGACAAAAACCTATAATGACAATAAGCAAAATTAACCAACATCACGGAAGTTTTGCCATTTTTGATACAAATAAATAATGTTTCCTAGTTATAGTAGTGGTTAACTAATGGCTATCAACTGCTAGCGATCGATCCGCATGGAAGTCTTTAGGGGAAGCCTTCGTTCAAGAAATAAAACTTAGCGGTAATGATGTTGACAAGGATGATTTTTTTCACCAAAGACTAATTTGTTTACTAGCTCAATAATACCCCTTGTTAAGACAAGTTAGGAGTAGTAACGAAGTTTGTGAACTGAATTTATAATATAACACTTACGATTCCAACTTTTGCCCGCTCTCTAATATTTTGTACTTTGCATTTACAACTTTTCAAGTGTGCAGACTTGTCAACAAATTTGTGAGAGGGTGCTTTGGGTAGGTATTTTGAGTATTTCTACGTCGAAGTTTTGAAGGTTTGCGCCGGAAATTGAGTAGCGAAGACTCATCTCAAAGGTTATAATTTAATTTAGATTTTTTTATTTAAATATCGAACTGTTTTTTATTATTATTCTAATACGTATCTATATTTTCAAAATTATATGTACGTTATCCGACGATTTTACGGTGAAAGAAAATATCGTGAGGAAACCTGCGCACGCCTGCGAAGAGATTCAAAAGGTTGTGTGCGAAGTTGACCAACTCGCACTGGGCTCTCGTGGACGAATAAGGCCTAATCACCCTCTACGGGTAGGCTCGTGCCCCTCGGTGGGGACGTTTAATGAGCTGATGGTGATGATGATGAATACATATGCTTTAGTTTGAAAAATAAATATGCTCACAGTTCTCGCCAAGGTTTGTGTTCGAGAATTTTCCACCCTCGAAATGGATCCTATCGAAAAACAACTTTTTCGCGAATTTAAACACGAAAGGCAATCAGAAGCCATGAAAGAGGGCACAGGGCCGACAGAAAACTTTCTTTACATTAGACGTTGTGCGTCATGCTGGCCAATTTACGAGGCAAGTCGACTACTCAACATCTGTGGCTCGCTTCCCGAGGCGTTACGAATAAGGTCGTCCGAAAGATCGCACTTTATTGTCAAATTAAAATAACAGCTGTTTGAAGGAAATATACGCAAATGAAAAAAGACTATAACGATGATTGTGTTGGCATTGAGTTAATATTTATACTGCAAAAACGGGAAGTTATTGCAATTTATATCTTAAAATCAACGGGTTCTTTAATGATCTGCTAAAAAAACTCAGGTTTAAAACGTTGAAGGTACATATTTGAAAACATTTTGAATTGACACCACAATCTTTGTACACGCCACTTTTTAAACGTATAGATTTTCTAATGTGACTCGAATCTAATGTATGTGTAAAAAGGATAATGACAAGAGTCAGCCTATGGTAATGAAAATGTAGCACTATCAAGCTTTTATGAATAAATTTTCGCTAGTCGTAGTTACTTTTAATGTTTTAAATAATAATTATACCACAAAATCGCCTTTATATCTGGAAACAACATTTTCGACAAATGGCTCGCAATTTTCATAATAATTTAGCTGTTTAAAGGCAAATTTTAACCAATTTGTAGGATAAACAACAAAATTATACGTCTACTAGCCAAATTGCAATTTCGTGAGACATTGTGTTAAGGCTCTAGGGGCGGATATTGCGGGTGGCGACGCGCCGGACGCGGGAAATTGACGATGTCACCTTTAAGGGTGCATTTACACGGGAAGTAAATTTTTGCTACAAGCAAACAACTTTAATAACAAGCCAAAACTTTTTTATAATAACTTATCCGAAAATACATTAGATATATGAAGATCATCCCTGAGTTTATAATAATTTATTGATAACTTAACTAATACTAGTAAAATTCGAAATGAAATTAGTACGTGGCGGGATTTGAACCTGCTCTCTTAAGATCGGTAGACAACAGTCCACACCAATGAGCCACCGACGATATAAAAATATGAATAATAATAATTGACAATTCAAAAGTCTCTACAAAAGTTAATTTTTGGATCAACATAATTGATTTTGAGTTTTAATATTTTTATTGGTACAAAAAAGAACACATCAAAATATCATAAAATCGTCAAGCAAAATATTTAAACATTATTTCTATGGAATTAAAATGTATTATATTTTCTCTCAAATATATGCATTACAAATTCTAGTGGGTTATTAATTATTCAATAAATTTCGATTCATCAGAATTATACGAAACGTTATTATTTTCCAAATCATACTTGTAAATACGTGAAATCTGCGAGTGTAAACGGCCAAATAAGTATGTATCTATGCGTCTATGTATTATATAGAAAAAACAAGGAGACCATGTTTGGGTTCTTAGCGGAAATAACGTCAATTTTAGATGTCACGTATAAGTTGCTCACTTCGTGTCAATTTTCTTTATCCTCTAAATATACCTTTATATAAAACGTTCTCTTCTTTCAGAACCGATCAATGATAATTCATATTGACTATACTACCGCATTTTCATTATTCTGAATTTGAATGTTTAGTTTCAGCGTTTGTGTTTTGTTATTTTATTTTTGAATTAACTTTACCTTAATAAAAGATAATTGGTACCTACGATCAATGATGTAAAAAGTATAGATTCGTAATATGTTCATAAAACAACTGAAAAAGTGTTCCGATTCAGCGACAGCACACATACACATATTTCGAATGAGCATTCATTTAGCACCTTAGCAAAAGAGCCTAACTGTATTTCTTTGGCGGTCCATTTTGAGCCACGGGTGGCGTATCTACCTTTATAAAACAGGATATTATTGCCTACGATTACAATTTACATATTACCTAAAAATCTACATCGAAACTTTTAAGCGCAAACGTACATACTGTTTAAAAAAAAGTTATTAGATCTCATCTAAAAGTGATTCTCAATACGTATTTAATGACATGTCTTATACACATGAGATGCCTGAGCGTTTATAAAACTTTATCATCAAGTAAAATTTTTAGGTCATAATCGTTAGCCTATACTGACTGCAGGATACAGGCTTTCCCAACAAATTAATACATTATCAACACCCGATACTAGTTATCAACAAATCAATGATTTGATGTAGGCATGTGCAATTGAGTCCCTAATAGCCTAGTAATTAACAATTGTCTACAATTAGTCATTAAAGGGCCTTTATAACGTTCAGTTACAAACAGCAACGACAGACAATATATATAGGTCTTAAAATGGTACCTAAGATTTTATCTAAAAAGTGTATAGTTTAGTTGTTTTATCATCGGTCTCTGTCTTTAGTTAATCTTGCATCAGGTGGCTCTATATCATATTTTTCACGTTTCTTCTAAAAAAAATTGTTACTATAAATAAGTACTAAATAATTTTTCGTAATGATCGTGCTGAATACAGTATTAAATATATCCGACCGAAATTATTTGGACGCAATTATAGCCAACGAAAGCACGATTAATATCGTCCAATATTCACGCTCTAGAAAAGACATCAAATTAATCATAAAAAAAATATTCCATTTAATCTGTATTAATCTCGGTAGAATCTTGGGGGAACCGCAACAAAAAATATGCGACTTTATAATAAATGGCCCAGCCCAAATGAGGGACGTAACTTAATTCACTTAGGGTTTTTTTAATAAGAGGGTCAAATGATTCTTTGAAGTGAGGCTGTAGATTTAATATAATTGCTGGGAAAAAAAATGTCTTAATACCTTTGGGGACGATTAGCTTTGGCGGGTAGTGAAGGCCATCCTGTCATTCACTTGTCGACTTCAGGCTGTATTAGTATGCAAATTGATGAGCCGACGATTTATAGCCCCTAAACTTTATTTTAGAGGGATTACTCAGTTCCCATTATTTGTATCCTGTCTTATAAAGAGGGACTTTTTATTGTATCTTTTATAGGAGTTAAGGGACACATTTAACTATTAGTTCATATTAGTTCTTCCTTAGGGGAGAAAATTTAATTGTATCTTTTTGTGTTTTGTGTAATCATTTAAATCAATTAGGTCTAGAACAAGCTGCTTACCATCGAACTAATTGACAATTTTTAATTTATTTTTATCGATTTTATGGTGACAGCAGACTAATATTATTAGTAATGTTAATTTCTTAAACAACTAAATATTAAAATTAAAATAACTTGAAATATATACTAAAAACTTGTCGTGTGTTCATATTATTTTATTAGATTCTGTTCTATTTTCAAATGCAAAAGTGTGAAAACCTTCAATTAATTATAACTGTAGGTAATTGAGTCTGTTTACAGCAATTCGAACGGTAGGAAAGTGAATGTACAGTGGATTTATCCATTACAGACAATCGTCTAAAAACTTTTCAAATTGAATTGTAAAACTAGTAACTCGGTTAAATGGCCTTTAGAACTGCGCTACAAATTAATACCCAGCAGCAACATTCGGACGTTCTTTACAAAATGTAACGGCACAATCTTCCGTTGATTTCGCATTTAAATTCAAAGTTTTGACTCAAGGATTTTCAGTACGAAATGGATGTGGTAAAATATTCTATTTTTTATACATTTTTACTTTTTTGTTGTCAAATATAGAGTGATTTGACAACAAAAAAGTAAAAATGTATAAAAAATTATTATTTTGTTTTTTGTTGAATTATTATTTAACACATTTAAATATTTACTCAGAAGATTGCGCAATATATGCAACTAGATAAAATACTAAGTCGGATAGGTAAGCGAAAATTTTACCTTGTACATGCTTTAAAAGGTACGCTAGACTATTGGTCGAAGGTACCCTGGTACTCGAACAACCTTAATAATGTCGTTTACTCTCCATTTCTACACCTCACGTGCTAAAAAGTGTTGTCGCACATAATATATTTGAACAAAGTTATTCATTAATTATCGTTTTTTATTGGAATCTTAATCCCCGATGTGCATTTTGCGCTGGAAAATTACCCGACAATGACAAGATCCCTGTAGTCCAATTAAACATGATATGCTGAACACATTGTTTTATCATAAAAGAAAATTTAGGTATTAAATAACCTCTGTTATAGCGAAAAAAATATGTTTTACTAATCATACTAAAACATAATTTTTTAGGTTTTTTTTTTGGTTTAGGTTGACTAATGATTAGGGTTTTTTATTAAGTATGGATAATCATCGTGAACATATGTACACGATGATTATCCATACTTAATTAAAAAACCCTAATCATCAGTCAACCTGCATTTCACTTCAAAATTCAGGACTAGAATCTAGCATCCCATTCCGAAAGGCTATATGTGGAGATCAAGCCGTTATACGGATGGATTGGTGTTGACCACTATTCTAAGAAAATAGCTGAGACCAGCGGTTAGCGTGCCTTTTTAAGCACGGAGACATTTTTATTTTCTAGAGTGGTAACAAAGCACTGCAATAGGTCCATCGTCAACCAAATGCTATCGAAGCCACTTAATAAATATCTTTATTCAGATATTCAGTCCAATGCTGTCAATTGCAATAGATACTAATCATAAACATCTACGAAGCTACGAACATACTTTGAAAAATCTGACACCAGATGACTATATCATCGATATATCTAATTTGTAATTTGAATACCCGATAAGAATTCGATTTAATTAATCCGTTAAAACCGCTAACAAGCCAAAAGCGTATACCCACACCGTAAAACATAATACCACATCTGCCTCTAATTATTGTATCAATGTTACGCATCGCCAAAAAGCGGATAATTTATTACCAAGCCGGCTCCAAAACGATGAAATATAAATGAACAAAATTGCAAAGTTCCGCACATCGTGGGTTCTGGATCAGCTGAAGGGGTAAAAGTATTCCTTGCAAAAGCGTTTAGCTCTCGGATAATGTTGACCGGCCTTGTGACCCCGCGCTTATTTTTGTATAAACCCCTTTTTTTAATAACACCGTTCTTTTATGAATTCGAGGCGATTAAACACTTTGCGACTTTGTTTGCGAATACAGTGGGCTTTATTTGGTAGTTCAGTGTTTTTTTGGAGGTGATAATAGTAGTATTGTATAGTATTGTGAAATAAGGAATATGAAAGAATAGCTTATAATAATTCTCTACATAAAATCGGAAAAGTTTGCATGAAGTCGCTAGTCATATGTCCAAACTCAACTCATGACATGGTTTTTTATTTATGAATTCAGCATAACAATAAGCATTAAAGGAAACCAACAACTAGTTAACAGTTATGATTCTCCATCAATGTCGCACTGCGCCCGTTACCCGAGACACCAGACCTTATACCCGGTAATTTTAGTAGCAACAGTGCCCTCATCCCGAACACACAAAAGTGCATAGCAATCTTATTTCACGGAAGATAATGCACTGCGGTGCGTACCTACTAGGTCTGAGATAAAATTCCTAACAGGGTAAAATAAATAACAAAACGTTCTTTACAAATGGTTGAAAGTAGTGTTCTAGAATATACAGGTAAAAAATAAATCTGAGCACTGTGATTAACGAATTGTAATATATGGCAATGAATATCAGTGATTGAACGTAAACGTTTTAAGTCGTATCTTAAAACATTATTACTAAGATAAAAAACAAATTTGTTTGTACGAGTATTACCTGAGTACCTTCATTGTAAACTTGTTCCTGAGATGGAGCATTAGTCTAAATATACGTAGAGAGCTTTTAAATCATCCAAAGCTCGCCAATAGATTTCTCAAAATCGTTTTGAAGTTACTTAACTGCTGATCCTTCGGTACTAGACAAACACTTAAACAAGCCGGAAAGAGCGGCAGCAACTGAGTCGAATTGATTTTATGAATTTTCACATCGCTCACTCTTTAATCTAGCCATAAACTTTGCTATAATACAAATATTTACCGTGCAAATGAAAAAATATTTTTACTGGCCTTATTATAAATAAAATTAAAGTGTCTTTGTAATATTGAAAAACAAACCAAATATTATTTATTTCATTTAAATACACAGAAACGTAGAAAAAACTTATATTTTACATCGATATAGTAACACTTATTTGCTTGAACTAGGTAAACCTGTTTGCCAGTACACCAGTATACGGTTAATACGCCAAAATATTTTTTGGCTGTCTGTTTGTTCCGGGTCATCTTTAAAACTTTCAGATTGGTAGGACTTTTATGGAAGGTAGCTGATGTAACAAAGTAAAAAATTAGGCCCTTTTTATTTCCAAAAAAACCTTTTATAATTGAAGCGATTCTAGGTTATATCATACTGAGGGATATATATATATATATATATCAAATAATCAACGCCGCACTGCGCCTGATACCCGAGACAGCAAATGTCTCACGCTGCAGCTTCTAACTTATCTTCATAACTTCAGTAAACATGACTTCTATGGTGGGAAAAATTACTATTAAATTACTCGCACAGACGGAGTATGCGATCTTCTACCTTGGGGTAGGTACTTAAGGGTAAAGAGATAACGTATTATCCCTACTAAACAATGCAAGATGTCATTTCACATGTTCAACAATCACAAGGCTATGGTGCATATTAAAAATATTATAATACTTGTAATATAAGTTACCAAAGGAAACTCAGGAAGAAACTGATGAATAATGCAGGCAGACGGACCTCAGCTACCACGGTAACGATTTATTCAGTATTCAAGGGAAAGTTTACTATATGCCTGCAATAATACAGTGCTATTTGATGTGGAAGTTCTGGACTAAAATTATCATAAATACATCTGGTCTTTTAGCAATATAGAGTGTCTGCAAGAAAATCGACAACATTTGTGACTGTCTAGCATTGTCGGTTTAACTTTCATAAGGATTAGGAAAAGCGTCGGTGACTCATAGGTATGGGCTGTTTCCTTCCGATTTAAAGGCTGCAGGTTCAAATCCCACCACTTAACAAAGTCTTTTCGAATTTTCGAAATTATATGTACGGATATTCGACGCTCTTACGATAAATGAAAACGTGGTGAGAAAAGCAGCAATTACAAAGAAATTCAAAGGTTAAGCGTGAAGTCGACCAATCCGCACTGGGCCCGCATGGACGACTAGAAACGTGAACAACTAAGGCCACTCCATACGGGTAGGCGCGTTCCTCTCAGTGAGGATGTATGATGATAATGATTATTTCGAGTATAGTAGTTACCGTAGACCCAAAACCTGCTTTCACTTTTCTATGTATTTTTTTTCCTTTCTCTGTCCCATCCAGACCCATTGGATAAAAACAGTTAAAGGCCCATTTGTGTAATTTTTTGTAACTTACTAACACTGTACACTAACTTATTTTAAGACAAATTGTTGCTAAAGTACTAACATTCTATGGATGTAAATCTGTAATAAATTATTTTTATTTTACTTATTTGCAAGTTGGCAATGAACTTAATGCTCCTTTATACTCGTAGTTGCGAGTTTCAATGTGAAATAGTATACTTTACAGCGGAACTGTTATACATAGTTTCCCTCATGATCAATTTTATTCAGCACCGTTTTAACAAAACCAAACATTACCAACCTTTCATATTATATTGAAATTGTACATTATGAAATACATATATTATTATCATAGCTAAGCCTATTCCTGTAACTAAAACTGCTAAATGTTCCTATTTTATTTTTCGCTATTTTTGTGTGTCTTTAGACTAAAATAAAATTAAAGTGAAAAATAGTTCTAGAAAATAAACGATAAATCAAAGTAATTATAAGACAATGTTATTGATAAAACGTAATGGATATCTTTATCTTCACATTACTCGTATTACAGTGTATTTTACAAAATTTACTTAAGTTATGTAATAAAAAAATAACAATAATAAAAAGGATTCATATTTAAACATGAGTACCTATTGTTGAAGATAATGATAAAAAATGATAACCAATAAGTGTACTTGATTCACACCTGATTTTAAAATAGTATCATTTGTCAATTTTTTTTTTATACCTAAAACCCAAACATCTCTGTAACACGTATACACGTATGCACTCTAATAGTGCAAGAAGCTGAAAATTTCTGCATCCAGCACCTGTTTCATATGCAGCTAGTCTCCAAGTAAACTTAGTTAATATAAATGTAAATTCACCAAAAGAATCCAGTTGGATGTGGTTACTTAGCATTTTTTTATAAGCTAAAATTGTCTTCCTTTAGTTGAGGTTTTATTTTACCCTAATGAAAATCAAATATTGGTTTAGTTCAACTGATATATGAGTAATTGGGTAAACGCTAATTCATTCAGTTTTAATATAGTAGAAAATATTAATTACTCGCTTTTGTGTGGTAAGCTTTTTTAATGGTTGTACGACACTACGTTTACTTGCACTTTCACTTTTAGTATACCTATATTCCATACGGACTTCTACACCTTCTCTCATTCTTTACACTTCTGGTTTTTGTACAATTATGTCGACGCAAAAGCTTTTTTACTCTCCTGAATTTCATTTTTATGAGCTTTAAAACATTTGTCCATTTTATTTGTTTTAAATTCCATTAAGTACCTACACGGTAAAGTCACAACTTATTTATTAATTAATGCTCTTTCGTGTGGAATTTTTTCAAAATAAATAAATGGCTAAGCGACCTTTCGTTACTTTAGTGAACTAAACAGAAGTTTGCATTGAAGTGGCGAGTTTTCGTGTGTTAACTCTAACAAGACGAATATAAACATGATATAGAGTATTGGAAAATACAGCACATTATACGACTAAAAACAACAAAACTGTGACAATAACATTTTAGTACCTAAGTTCTATATAGGTACTCCTGCTTCTCAATAAAACAAGAACAGGTACAAAATTCATTTGTTTTCAATCTGAAAGAAAATAAGCAAGCCAACTTTGTCAAACTTTATAAAACAAAACCGTCTGGAGGTTAAATCAAAGTGAAAACATTCTTATTGCAAACAAATTAAAAGACGACTGTNAAATAATTTACGCATAAGCGTAAAGTCGACCAATCCGCACTGGGCCCGCGTGTACTACTAAAAACGTGAACGACTAAGGACATCACATACGGGTAGGCGTGTGCCCCTCAGTAAGCACGTATGATGATAATGATTATTTCGTGTATCTAGTGTTACCGAAGACCCAAAACCTTTAACTTTCCTATATATTTTTTTTCTTTCTCATTCGCAAGGTGTTTTAATGTGAAATAGTATCCTTTACAGCGAAACTGTTGTACATATTTTCCCTAATGATTGATTTTATTCAGCATCGTTTAAACAAAACCAAACATTACCAACCTTTCATATCATATTAAAATTGTACATTATGAAATACATATGTATAATTATCATAGCTTAGCCTATTCCGGTAACTAAACTGCTAAATGTTCCAATTTTATTTTTTATTTTTCGCTATTTATCTCTCGTGTGTCTTTAGACTAAAATAAAATTAAAGTGAAAAATAGTTCTAGAAAATAAACGATAAATCAAAGAAATTATAAGACAAAGTAATTGATAAAACGTAATCGTTATCTTTATCTTCATACTACTCGTATAACAGTGTATTTAAAAAAAAACTTAAATTATATAATAAAAAATAACAATAATAAAAAGGATTCTTATTTAAACATGAGTACCAATTGTTAGAGATAATGATAAAAAATGATAACCAATAAGTGTACTTGATTCACACCTGATTTTAAAATAGTGTCATTTGTCAATTTTTTTTTTACCTAAAACCCAAACATCTCTGTAACACGTATACATTTCGATTAGAGTGCAAGAAGCTGAAAATTTCTGCATCCAGCATCTGTTTCATATGCAGCTAGTCTCCAACTAAACTTAGGTAATATAAATGTAAATTCACCAAAAGAATCCAGTTGGATGTGGTTACTTAGCATTTTTTTTTATAAGCTAAAATTGTCTTCCTTTAGTTGAGGTTTTATTTTACCCTAATGAAAATCCAATATTGGTTTAGTTCAACTGATATATGAGTAATTGGGTAAACGCTAATTCATTCAGTTTTAATATAGTAGAAAATATTAATTACTCGCTTTTGTGTGGTAAGCTTTTTTAATGGTTGTACGACACTACGTTTACTTGCACTTTCACTTTTAGTATATGCCTATATTCCATACGGACTTCTACACCTTCTCTCATTCTTTACACTTCTGGTTTTTGTACAATTATGTCGACGCAAAAGCTTTTTTACTCTCCTGAATGAGCTTGTTTTATGAGCTTTAAAACATTTGTCCATTTTATTTGTTTTAAATTCCATTAAGTACCTACACGGTAAAGTCACAACTTATTTATTAATTAATGCTCTTTCGTGTGGATTTTTTCAAAATAAATAAATGGCTAAGCGACCTTTCTTGTTATCTTTAGTGAACTAAACAGAAGTTTGCATTGAAGTGGCGAGTTTTCGTGTGTTAACTCTAACAAGACGAATATAAACATGATATAGAGTATTGGAAAATACAGCACATTATACGACTGAAAACAACAAGAACTGTGACAATAACATTTTAGTACCTAAGTTCTATATAGGTACTCCTGCTTCTCAATAAAACAAGAACAGGTACAAAATTCATTTGTTTTCAATCTGAAAGAAAATAAGCAAGCCAACTTTGTCAAACTTTATAAAACGAAACCGTCTGGAGGTTAAATCAAAGTGAAAACATTCTTATTGCAAACAAATTAAAGACGACTGTGTTTACGGTTAAAATTTAACAGTCGTTTGCATTAGATTTTATGGTTTAGGTACTTTTTGTTTGTTGTTTGGCAAAGAAAACCGATAAAGTTTATTAATTTTGGATATTATCAAGTTATTTTATTTATAGTCACCATTGATTTCAAGAATATTCATGAACAAATGAAGAGTAGAAGACAATTCACTGCGATGGCTTAGATTTTTTCAATACTTGCCCTTATGGTGTTTAAATAATAAATATTATGCTGAGAGCTTGGCATTGCCCGGTGAAGCTGTGAAGGCCATTTGCGGCCAATTGCGAAGTTTCAATTTAAAAAAATATATTTAATTTTTTGCAACTAATATATAAAATTATCAACGGGCAGATAATATAAACCATTCCGGTAAAAGGCAATTTTGAATTGAAAATCGGTACAACACAAAAAATATCACCAACATTAATATCCTCATCTGTTCTGGCAGGTTCGGGAGACGTTTTACAATAGGTTTTCTATTATGATTAGTTTACAAGTATCAGTTAATGTCAGAACATGTTCAAACTAACCCTTTGTAACGAAATCATAAATTTATATCAAATTAATATATATACCACGTAGGTGATGAAATAATGTTCCATTATCAACGATTCTAATTAAACCATTTGAATAAATCTAAGAAGTGTCACACATTATAAATAATTTAAGATATTTTTTTTATTTAATAGACGTAAATAGAAAATATACTTATTAATTACAAACGATAGGCGTTTGTATAGGTAATAAACATGTTTTCAGTCTTTAATTATATGTTGGTACAATATATTCCGAAGACTTAATATTTTTTGGAGCGTGCAAAAACACTTTATTACTTGGGATGAAGTTAATGATAGATTTTAATTACTTCACTCCTTGAATTAATCTGGAGGTGCGTGGATTATGTTAGTAATTCATCGTCAGTCTTTTCATGTGAAGAATGTAGGTTGGAATTTTAATGTTCTTAATGTTTATTGCCTTTGAAACGACAGCAATACAGCTCCTAAAATAAAATAATAGATTCGTAATTTTTTTACCTTTATCAAATGTAAATTTCAAATAATATAAATCCACTGAAACTGTAAATTCTGTATGTGATTATCAAATTTAACTGTACTGTTTGAGTCCAAGAAACAGCAATCAGACTCGATCTAAATAAATCCGAATTTTGTGTCATCTATACTAATATATAAAGCTGAAGAGTTTGTTTGTTTGTTTGAACGCGCTAATCTCAGGAACTACTGGTTCATTTGAATAATTCTTTCAGTGTTAGATAGCTTATTTATCGAGGAAGGCTATAGGCTATATATCATCACGCTACAAGTAATAGAAGCGGAGCAGTAATGAAAAATATTTCAAAATTGGGGGTATTTTTTCATACTTGGAGCTTCCGCTGCGTACGCTGCGTAAACGGTTAAAGTTACACAAAAGTCATGTATGAGAGTATTGTTCTCCTTTTAAAGGTCTACAAAAAAGTCCGCGACAGCATATGTCTATCTTTTAAGGTTAGCTAAATATAACATGTTTTTTGCTAATAAAAAATTCTGAAATTGACCCCGAAACCTTTAAAGTTGGAGGGGAGGGGAAATCCTATGTATAGTGATAAATGAAAGTACCGTGTTATCCCGAATTTAATGCGAGCGAAGCCGCGGGCAAAAGCTAGTTTACAATACCACAAACAAAGAAGCATATATTATGACGATTGGACCGAAGCGCTGTATAAATTAAACATTACATGGTCTTTGAAAATTACTTCCGTAGCAGTCAAAATGACGATGATAATAAATAAATGCCTGCATAAAATCGGTGCCTAAAATAAGGATACTTCAAAATTCACTTCATTTTCCTCGCATAAAAAAGCAAGTGATCCTGCAGGGAATAACCTCTCACATTAGAGATAAGGAAGGGCTATCGCTGTGTAAAGCAGCAAGAGCAAGCACATAAAAAACAAATGTGCACATCTAAATAAATTGAATTTCATTGAAAAGATCCGGACAAAGATTTAGCCCAATCCCCCAGGGCCGGATTTGGCGAAATACTTAAAGTGGCTTACGAGCCGCGATTGCGTGAGATACGCAAAATCCTACGTTCGCTTATAAGGCTGGCAACAGAACGGACGCAAAAAAAAATAGATACACATCACATAATACGTAATGGAACCCCTGTGGTATACTTAAATGTATATTGTAAGTGAATACAATAATTTGAAGCGTCGGTAGCTGGAGAGCGTCGGTGGGTGCTGGTTCAAATCCCGCCACGTGCCAATGTCTTTTCGAATTTATATGTACGTTTATCCGTCGCTTTTACGGTGAAGGAAAACCTCGTGACGAAACCTGCGTACTCCTAAAAGAAATTCAAAAAGTTGTGCGTGAAGTTGTCCAACCAGTACTGGGCCTGCGTGGACGACTAAGGCCTAATCACCCTATACGGGTAGGCTCATGCCCACCAGATTTCCCAATTTGAATGTATGTGCTCGTGCCCCTTGGTGGGGACGTTTATTGAGCTGATGATAACTAAAGACGGGCGCAGTGTGGTATCATTTAGCAATAAATTGTCGGTAACTAGTGACGTATTTATTTAATAGCAATAAAATAGGATTACAGAGATCTTAGATATAAACATTTGGAAATTTCCGAGTCGCAAATGCGCGACCTGGCTGTTTTCGATTTTATTGGTGGACAAAATGTTATTTCACATAAGGTTATACCCAATAATACAATTTTAACATCAGGTTGTTAATGTATAACGATGTTTTGAAATGTTTAAGATCGTGAAGAGCGTCGGTGGCTCAATGGTGTGGACTGTCGCCCTCCTACCGAAAGGGCTGAGGTTCAAATCCCGCCACTTACCAATATGTTTTCGAATTTTCGAAAAATATATGTACGTTATCCGACGCTCTTACGGTGAAGGAAAACATCGTGAGGAAACCTGGGCATGCCTGCGAAGAGATTCAAGGGTTATGCGTGAAGTCGTCCAATCCGCACTCGGCCCGCGTGGACGACTAAGGCCTAATCACCCTATGCGGGTAGGCTCGTGCCCTCGGTGGGATGATTAATGAGCTGATGATGAGGATCGTAATTTAAACATGATTCTGACTTCTTTATAATTGACTCGATCATGATAAATTTGATAAAAGCTATGTAAAAAATTTTCAACATTAACTTTTAGGTTAATAGAATGGAAAATGAACGTACTTTTGAGGTTATATTGTTTTAAGTGTTAATAATAAAAATACTTATAAAGAATAGTCATTACAGCTGGGATACCAATTGTTATTTAACATCATTTGTACTCCTCATTAAATCCTCTAAATCTTTTTTTAGATTATTTGCTTTGCGGGTTTAAATCGTAAGCCCAAAGTAACTATTTCACGCGGACGAAAGTCGCGCAAATTGTTAAATAATTGTCACGAAATATTTACAAATAAATAACATAAATAGCTTTCAAAAATTTCATACTAAGGTCGTTTTCTTCTGACACCAGAATCTATCCCCAGATACCGTTTGATATCGTTTGGAGCCAAAGTGACATGTTCCACGTCTCAAAACGCTTTCTACAACATTCGATACAGACAGCAAATGTATTCGCTTTTGTACACAAAATATACCTTTCTGAGAACATAGACGGTCTTGTTTTACGAAGGTGATATGTATGCAGGGCCGGATATTATCCCGTGAAACAGGAGTATTATGCACTTTTATGTTTCGGAATTAGGGCACTGTAGCCCGTAAAATTACCGGTAATAAGAGACCTAAAATCTGTTGTCTCGGGTGACGGGCGCAGTGTGGCATTGATGAATAAAAAACACTGTCTCATCATCAGCTCATTAAACGTCCCCGCCGAGGGGCACGAGCCTACCCGTATAGGGTGATTAGGCCTTAGTCGTCCACGCGGGCCCAGTGCGGGTTGGATGACTTCACGTACAACCTTTGAATGTCTTCGCAGGCGTGCGCAGGTTTTCTCACAATGTTGTCCTTCACCTGTCTTTTTGTTGTTAATTTTCTTTCAATGCCACTCTGTCATCGTCGGTTATCACTTATCATCAGATGAGCGTCCAAATCATCATAATAATTAGAATGCCTAAAGCAATTTATTTTATTGACGGGCTTTTGAGATTGGCCTAGGTCCGAAAGTTTGAGATTTGGTCATCACACCCAATTTTTAACTAAGGTTTCGATGTTTTGTTTTACTTTCAAGCTTCCCATACTACTAACTTCTTTAATCTTGATTTAGGAAAGCGTTTGGAAAATGATAATGTTTATTTTTCCCTCCGTATTCCCTCGGTCTAGTTAAGTGGCACACTTGTAACTTCCAGGAATATTTTCCTTTGCTACCGTTTAGTCTTAACTTTAGGATAATGAGGGTCGGACTGTTGTTGTCTGATAAAATGTATGTCAACTTCGTTACTGTCTAAAAGGCAAGTACATAAGTTTTCTCAAGCATAAAATTTAACCTACATCTTTTTGATGTATACGTAATTGGATTTTCAACACTCAAATAATTCGAAATCATAAATCAACTAGACTATAACGTCCCAATGTAGAGCACTCTTACTAATGCTGTCCATATTCCTTCACAAAGGACAGAACACGGCTAAAGTAGGGATTGGTGGGGTTTTGATAACTAGCATACAGAAGTTTTTTTTTTTTCAAATTATATGTACGTTGTTCGAGGCTTTTATGATGGAAATCATTGTAACAAAACCTGCGAACGCCTGCGAAGAGATTCACAGGTTGTACGTGAAGTCAGCCAATCCGCACTGGACCTGCGTGTTCGACTACGGCCTATTACACCCTGTACGGGTAGGCTCGTGCCCCTCCGTGGGGATGTTTAATTAGGCGATGATGATTTAGTATCATCATCAGCTAGTTAAGCCTACCTACCTTTGGGTAGTACTTGGGAACTGCGGCTTAACGTGCCTTCAAAATCACAGGGGCACTTAAGATAATATTTTTAAGTCACCCATCCAATGAATGATCCTTGTCATAGTTGCTTAAAAATTCACGGTCAGTATACAAGGCACAATAGATGTTCTTGGGTTCTGCACTTATGCACAATACCTGGTTTTTATTCACTTCCGTAAAGGTTTAGACAATTCACCTTCTCCAGCAATGGACTGCGATTGGCTAATGAAAAAAAATATTGTTCCGATGCCTCCATCCTCCGGATTAATGAAACTTATTCCGGATTAACGAGTGATTGATGAAACTTTGGCTATCCATAATACTTATGGACTTTATGAAATTAAACTTTCAGACTCTATATTCGATGAGAAAAAAAACGGATTTTGTATGCGGTTTATATTATTTGTATAAGTTGAATATACTTTTTATATCCTTTTTTGGATGGTAGTTCTCACGCCCATCTGATGGTTAACAGAAACCGCCATTCAACTGCAATAACAAGGGTGTAGTCATTACGAAACAATTCTTTCTAAATTCTCTTTTGTTTTATAAGAACAAACGCGGCTTAGTAAGCTGTTGGTTACATAATATACAAATGCGTAATTATTGTTAAAAATTGATGATTATAATATTAAAATGCAACGTGAACTCGATGCGAAAAAGCAACAAAATGATACAAACACTGAATTTTCGCGCACTGAAACTTAAATCGTCAAGTCGATCGGTTCAAACATAACACCACAAACGGTGTTTGATGTTACCATGTCTCGTCGGACCTTAGTGCTACACGACAGAGTGCAATGTTTTACACGTATATGTTCCGTTTGGCACAAGCGTTGTTCAATTTCTCGACGCATAATTCCTGCAAGATCTACTATTGTTTTTCCGTATTGTATATTTTTTAAAACAGCAAATTATCATCACAATCCTTGCCTGTTTATACCTAACCAGTAAAGTCCATAACGACTATGAAAAATGTATACAAATAACAATTTTAATTTTTGGTCTAATATTACAACTGTGATCATCGGCATATAGCAGCCTATTGCAGAGCACAGGCCTTCACACATAGCATACCTATGGCAGCATAGATATGGAGAGATTGAGAGCCCAATGCGGATTGTTGAGTGTTAACCTCTACCATCCTAAGATTGCAGCCTGGACCGACGTCGGCTTTACGTGCCCATCCAAAGTACGGAATCGTCTTTCTTTTCGAAAACTAGGTGGTATACTCGGTACTGAGTCGACTAGGTGGGTACCATCGCAATGCTAGATATAAATATAAGTTTTTTCACTTCTGTGTTTTGGGATATGGGTACTGCAGCTAGTAAAATTACCGGATATAAGAGACCTTACATCCGTTGTCTCGGGTGACGGGCCCAGTGCGCCATTTATTGAGAAAAGTCTTTAAGTTGTTGGTCTCCATCAAGGCCGTCCTCAATCTGGTGATTCGGCCTACAATTTCCTAACCAAACAATTGTTTTGTAGGTATATGATAATAGAGAATCTTATTGCCGCGCATAATTTGGAAAATGGAAATGTCATTTTCAAAAATCAGAACTGACCAAGAGCCTCAGAGTTCGAATTTCTCACTGAAATATACTCACCGAATGCAACTCACATTTTCGTGCTTTCTGTATTCTCAGAGCCGTACCGTCGACTAACATATACATACGTGGTATACAATAGGGTTGCCATTTTAAAGTGTTGCCAATTGGTAGTTTTTTTATTGAAACCATAAAATCTTCTTGATCTTGAAACAGTAAAAGTAAAGTTAGAATTTATCTAGGTTTTGTGTACATCATCCCATGTTAAGCTCGTATAGCAAGTCAAGTTAAGAGATTTTACCCAAAACTGAAACCACTCTGTGCTAACCAATATCTGTGACCGAAAGCCAACAGTCCTTTAGAACAAAAATAAAAATATTTATGAAGCATAGTTTACATTCAATGCTCCGGAAGCATAATTATGTAGCGATCTCTACATTCATAAACCATTTTTAGATCTGTAAGGTTGTCGAAACTGACATCAGAAGGTCTGATTATTCAAAACCAAATATATACCTACTCCACGAACAGTGTTTAAAAATTTTTCAATAGCAAAATAAATATTTTAAATAAACTTGAAAATACTGGAAATTCTTATTAGATTAAAATATGAAATTTAATATTACCTTTTATAAATAAAGACCTTTTCGGTTAAGTAAACAGTCCTAATTATCAAACCCCTAGTCTTATCTATAATTTTCTTACGACGTGTAATGTAACTTGTAAAAAAAAATCTTTTTTCATTTTATATACCTTTCACGTGGCGTCCTTGCGATGCGGATTGTACTAAAACGTCCCTCTGCGAGCACTTACATTAGGAATCTGGCTGTTTGCTTTGATTTCCAGTGCTGCCAACAAAATGTGACTGGCTCTTAAGCTATTGTACCCTGTGTAGTTATCGACGTTTATGTTTTTGTTATCATTTAAGTACAAATCAAAAGTGTTTCCTAAAGTCAAGAGTATTTTTATTTTTTTTATTTATGCCAGTGTACTAGAGAGCCAGTCAGTGAAGCTATCTTAACTCAAAATAAAGTAAGAGCTTGCATACAGCACACAAAAATTAAAAGTACCAACACAGATAAATTAAATAAATAAATATCCACTGACTAACATTTTAGTAACCCTTTGACCGCCAATGACGCTAAAGGCGCCAGACACAATAGATTTATATTTCCGGCGTTCAATGGGTTAATAAACTGTTTTGTCCTCATTTAATAAAATTAAGTGGTCTTTGTATATTGAATTCACAGTCATTTTGATTCGTAAAGGTAAATCTCTAATGATTCTATGGTCTAATCTACAAATGTTTTTCTAAGGAGAACTGGGGGCTTACCTCCATCTTTAAAACAGTATTACAATAATATTACTTTGCCTTTCTGGTACAAAAATGCTGACTAATTATTAAAGTAGTACTGTTTTAAGTAATGGCGGTAACCCCCCTGACGTGGCATAAAATTGAGTTTTAAAAAGACTGAATTTTGGCTGACAACCATCTGCACTCGCCAGTTACCCAGGAAAACTGTAAAGGCCATCTGCGGTCAACAGTGATAAGTCATTCCGAAAAATTCCTAAGACTACCTATACCTATATTGCATAACAAAAACGATTTAACATTATTATGTGAAAAGCATCACGATTCAATAATTTCATAACATTATAGTACTCCAATATGTCATCAGAGATCCAATCTGCTCCACCTATACTAACGGCGATTTATATACTACATTTCCCTTTATCAGCCATAAACTCTCAAAATGCAAAGTAAACATCTAGAACGGGCAATGTTTGCAGCATGCCGGACATGATGCATTCCAGTCTAGCGTGAAACATTTTCCTTGAAAACTATGTTGCTGGTGCGCTTAACTATGTGTTCACTTCCAGGTATGCGCTGTGCTAAATCACTGTTGTTACTACATGAGTAATTTTCAATTCACAACTATGGTCTGTGGTGGATTCCGGTAAGCCCGTTGGTTTCAATTTCGAGTACCTGCCCATAGTTTTGTTTATGTTCCTTTATCGCTATGCCTTTACGGGTAATAAACAACTGACTAACAAACTTTTTTTTAATACATAAATAATAAATATTAACACAGAAAACATCCAGACCAAATGCACACAAATGTTTGTACTGCCTGGGGATTGACCCCGCAATCCTTGGTGTAGTTGCCGACGTCTCAACCATTACACCAAATGAATCATCGACTTTAGGAAATATGTATAGTGTGTGTTCTGAGCATGCTCACCATGTTCAGTTTACCAGTGTATATTACAAATATTCAAAGGCCTAGTCGTTTTAACAGTGGGACGTTATAGGCTGATGAGGATATTACTAATTGTTTAAAATATTTTGACAACAAAATCACGTTATGCAAAGATATTGAATGTAATAATAATTGTTTTACTCATTTACTTTGGTGAAAACACAAAGGTTCCATAAGCTCTTGAGAAGCGATGCACAAACGCTTTTCAGGGGCTTATTAAACCGCACTGTCATCTCCGAAAGCGGTAACAAACTGATAATGTAGTATGTGGAAGGTGGAATGGCCCATTTGCACGGAAGTGGGCGGCAACGTGACTTTGCTCACTAGAATGTGGCTAGTTATGTCCTCGACAAGTCCTTATTGATTTTTGTGTTAGCGACCAGTTATCTGCTTGGAAAATAGATACTCAAAGCACTTGCAAAAAAGCTTTTATTTTACTGAAATTTATTTTAAAAGTATCGGTCAAAGCCGATAAAAAATTATCTCTACGATTGGACAATACTTAAAAATAGTGACATTAAGTCATTTTTATCGATTCCACAAAACAGACTTTGTATTTGCTACCTCGAGCTGTGACTAGTTTTTCTTAATGTTTCTTTTATATACTTAAATAACACAGTGTTCAGACTAGACACTTTTTAAACAACTTGTTTTTTCATATTTCGCTTTGGGATATTATTCACCACTTCAAAAGTTTCCTGACAAAAATTTCATATTTTTAGCGATAAAATTATTATCATAATTAAGATACCATAACCATTATTATGATATTTATAATTTAGCCATTAACCAGTGCATTATATGAGATCATAATCATTAACATAGAAGCCGTGCTTTGTCGTATAACACTTATCGTCACCATTGTCTCGACAACGTCCCTAACCTAACAAAAGGATCAAAAATATTAATTAATTCTCACTAGAAGAAAAAGTTACAGTACAGTTCTATTATAATAGTAAATCGCTATTCCTAAAATCCTGTTTAAGCATCTATTTGCTAGGATCTCAAACAGGTAATAAGAAGTCGCGTTTAAATCCTACCAAGAAAACTCGACTCGATTCTGTTGCGAATATATGTGAGCACGATCCAAGTTCTATTTAATTTCTGTTTAGAGCGTTGAGTGCTCTTGAAACGTGACTGTTGCGGTCGTGTAAAGCAACTCGCTGCACGAGTATTTTCAGTAATAGCTTACCTGGAAGTATACAATAAAAATACAAGTGTTGTTTGAAGTGAGAGTAACGTAGGCTATTGAGAATTGGATGGTGAGTCTTGGAATCAAAGTCTCTGAGAATGGGAGGAAGTACTTTTGCGGCCGATGGACTGATACCTTAAAAGTATAGATAGCAGAGGTGGATGTAGGATGTCAGTAACATATCGCGTTCTTTCAGGGAGCTCCTTGTTGAGCGGTGAATGATGATTGACTAATTCATATACCTAAGTGTTACTCTAATACACTAGTTATTTTTATGTTTGTTTTAAAGCCTAGTGGAGACCAGAAGAAGCCTGGAATTGGGGCCTTGGGAAACCTGACGCCTTGAGAAATAATTTGTTATTTTACTGGTACCAAACAACTGGTTTCATCTTTCATTTCAAGGTTATCATTTTCCGAAATTTAAACGACCTTAGGCTTGCAGTGGACGCTTAGCTGTTATGTAGTAGTAGTTGTAATAGTAAATAATTTTCGCTTTTCGTTATTATAAGAATCATTCGACTTATAAAAGCCTAACCATATAATTATTCAATCAACAATTAGTCGATACTTATAACTATCAATCTAGCTAATTCCTGTAATACTTCAAAAGTCGGAATTGTTTTTCACTGTCCACCGACTCTCGTACACATTGCAGTTTTTACTTAGCGCATTTACGGCTACTGTATCCAACACAACCTTTAAAACCCTTCAAGTGCTCCATATCAATTTCTGCATACTTCTGCGTGATCGCCGCGAGCCACGCTCGAGTTAATTTTCTATTTGGTTCTCGAAAAGCCTTTTGAAGAGACAGTTGTGGTGCAGGAAACAGCTCATATAGTCGTTGAAGCTTTAATTCGAATTTGAATGGGATTTTCATAAAGTTGTTTCTGTTCTCTTTTGAATTTAGGTTTACTTTAAAATGTATTCGACAACAACAAAGTAAAAATATAATGAAAATGTTAACCGTGGTGGGCTTGCTTAAGGATTAGTAAACATGTAATCTTGCGAAGACCCTATTAATTGTACTCCTTAAGAATTCTGCATGAAATAAAATATACCTCATTGTCAGGCTAAATTATTTCCCTGCTGGGCGCAGGGCTTTCCGCACAGCTAAGCTTTATATAATATTGTTAGATATTAAAAAATATACAAGTTTGTGTCAAGTGTTGGGTCTCTATAGTATAATAATAATAAATAAATATCCATAGGACATTCACTCAGTGCCATCAAGCCCAAAATTAAGCATTAGCCTGTTATATGAATATTAGACAACGGATAAACATACTTATATACGTTTTTGTAAATACATACATATTCAACATAGAAAACACCCAGGTCAATACAAACAGACATGTTCATGCACACAAATGTTTGTACTGCCCGGGGATCGAACCCTCAGTGTAATTGCCGACATCACAACCATTACACGCAATGGATTGTAAGTAGGAGGAAGTTACTCAATTTTGAACAAGTTTATTAAAAGAAATAACAGATGATAACAGATATTTATGAAAGATATTTTTAAATTTTTATTGAACATTGAATCAATCTTTTCCGCGTGACCCACTAAATATAAAACGAGACAATGCTGCATGTTTACAGAACCCGCAAACGTCGGCCATAATATATATAATAATGCGACGTGACAAATAACTGGGGAAATGATAAGATGTCCGCACCATTGTTCTCTAGGCTGCATTGAGTACTGCCTCAGTAAGTCAGTAACACAAAAGGAGCTAGAATAAATCGACCACGATAATATCGCTATATTATTACTTCAGTAAGATGAGATGTTATTGTTCTGGGTAGCGTTAGGTTTAATGGCGGCTTTTCTTGCTGAATGCTCGGGGCTCAAGCTGTCTTGGAACAAAAGCAAATAATACAGGTTTTAAGCACGAATAATTGACACCACATAATGAAGTTGAGAGATGGGCATCAAAGTATATGTACGAACCTAATGGTTCAGTATTTGCTGACCTACTTTACCATCGAATATTTTTTTAATGATAAATATTTACATTGACGTTTCTTCCAGCTCTTAACTTTCCATTGCAGGTCAAGTGGTAACAAGCGTCCTCTATAATAGGTAGGTACATCAGTAATTTCATATAAGAGGCCAACCCATAGCTTACTTGTGAGTATGATAATTTATAATCACTACATAGTATAGAACAAAGTCGCTTTTTTGTCCTCTTGTCCTGGGCACATGATTTAAGCGCACATGTCCCTACGTGCGCTTAAATCTTTAAAACGGATTTTGAATCGGTTCTTTTATAGATAGAGTGATTCAAGAGGAAGGTTTATATGTATAATAAGATCCGTTAAAAAGTAGGGAAATACTGTTATTTTTGAGGTTTCTAATGCGATGTCGTAAATAATTTGATTTTTGCTCTACGTGATTTATCAAAATAATGTAATAAGTATTGTCCACTTTAAAAAGGTCTTCAGAAAACTCCGCGATGGTCTATGTCTATCTTTTATGGATATCCCGCAATAACATTTTTTTGTCATTTACAACAAATAATGGCACATTTTCGAAGCGATTTAAACCAATACAGCATTAATCCTTATCCTGTTGAATACCTCAAATAAATTGTTGATTTAATATTGATCTATATGGCTCTTTACAGCAATGATTTTTTATATATGAATATTTTATTTAAATGAATATTTTCGAACATATTACGGATTTAAAAATTGAGGTACGTAGCGTTTGCGGCGGTACCGGCCGACCGGTGGGCGGGAGCGTACGAATATCACCATTGCACCCGTGTGAAGCATGGGCTGGTTGCCAGTGAATAAATAAAATAATGAATATGTGCTGACCTCTCTGACATTCACACAACGCCATCTAGCCCCAAGTTAGCGTGAAGCTTGTATTGCGGGTACTAAGCAACTGATAAAAGCTATATACTTTTTTGTACATACATACAATACATAGAAAACACTAAGACTTATACAAACAGACATGTTCATGCACACAAATGTTTGTACAGGCCGTGAATCAGAACCATTGGGTTAGTAGCCTACATCGTCAATCATATCAATCAATCAAAACGTTTATTTCAGGCCGGTAAGCCCATATAAAAAGTTAGTAACAATTTCCTTACAAAACTAATGTTAGTAAATACAATTACATTATTAATTTATAAACAACAATATAATTATTTCATTTCATCTGCATCAAAATTCACATGTGACCTTATAATATGTTTATCCTTTACTACTGGTAAGAACAGAATTACTTTAAAACCTACACTTGGAACGCACCAAACTATTGATGCCTTTGTATTGACAATGACCAAAGACCAAACTTAATCCAGTGGAATTGGCAAGAGGTTTAGACAAAGATTATGACATCCGTTTTGTGCGAGTTCGACATTTTGACGTCAAAACAATACTCTTGGCTGCGGTTAATGTTCGGTGTTCCGAAACTATAATCTTAAAAAGAACTTCACCTAATATTTATGATTTATGAGAGTATACATATACCCAAAATTTATGAAAACGATTGACACATGACGTCGAATAATTTTCAACTTAGATTGGGCCGTAACACATTCCTTGGATCAAATTGTCTAGTCCGACATTGTCGACACTGACTTTGTCGACACTGTGGAACAATGGGAATTATAATCCTGATTGTCCACAGCGGCGAACTATAGCACATACTTTCTCAGGCGACATTTGCAAATATTTGTGTCGTACATTGCCACTGGGTTGCACTTTTCCTCATTTGTCGCCAGTGGTGAGAAAACCTGTGACTGGGATGTTATGTGTCGCCACTGTTGACAATCAAGATTGAATACTAAGGGCTTATTTTCAGAAAAAAAGATGGCGGTGCTCTTATTTAAACTAAATCTTCTTAATACTATCTTTAATCCACCTGCAAATTTTGCAAAACTCCTGACTATCGGTGAAGAAGCACTAAGTGCAGTAAGATTTTTTCAAAACGGACCAGCAGTTCCTGACATTAGCGCGTTCAAATAAACAAACAAGATCTTTAGCTTTGTTATATTAGTATTCATTAAAAATACCTTATTTACCATTTACGGTACAACTCCTACTCGCTCTGGGCCGCTTTTCAATGTGATTATACTGACAAGCATCAACCCAAAAAGGGTAATTTAACCCAATAACGATTTAAAAAGCGATAAGTTTCTTTTCAGCTGTGTAATGGAAAGACTTAGTAACATATTGAAAATAAAATGGTTACACCAAAACCAAAACCACCATTAGTGAATTTCAAAATAACTAAAATGTTTTCTTTATCCTCGAAAGGTCTTTTTGACGTGCCTTAAGACCTTAAAAGGGTCGCGTGTCGAGTAAGATGTCACACTAAGTTCTTATGTTAATGGTCCATAAATATATCTTTTCATATATCGCTCTGCATTGAAATTACGTTTCGATTGGGTTTTGAAAAAAATATCTGCTAGTTAGACTGAGCACCATCTGCGCACTGATCGATGAAGATGTGAAGACCATATGCGGCTAAGAGCAAATAGTCCACCCGAATGTTGCCTTCCATTCGGGAGGGCGCAGGTTCAAATCCAGCCAGTAACCAAAGTGTTTTCGCTCGCAAAGACGCTCTTACGGTGAAGGAAAACATCATGAGGAAACCTGCGCACGCCTGCGAAGAGATTCTAAGTTGGCGTAAAACCGGCCAATTCGTACTGGGCCCGTGTGAACGACTCAGGCTATACACAATTTAAGGGTAGGCATGCCCCCTCGGTGAGGACGATTAATGAGCTTATAAAGATGATGATATTACTTGTATGCAAATAAACAGTTGATACCTACTGCCTCCATGGTAGAGTGGGCACAGCGTTCGGCTGCGTGACCCGGAGGGCGTGGGTTTGAAACCCGCGGGGACACGTCACTTAGTGCGATTTTTTCCAGTTTGATTAGGATATTGCAGGTTGAATTACCTAATTATCCAAAATTCAAACTCAAACTCAACTCAAAAATGTTTTATTCAAATAAATCATTACATGAGACTTTTGAATCGTCAAGAAGTTATTTTTAATGGATCTACCACCGGTTCGGGAGGTTGTTTCTACCCCGAGAAGAAACCGGCAAGAAACTCGTGTAGTTACTCTTTTCAAAAAAATGGGGTTTACAATGTTCTCATTTCGTTTAAAAATTTTTATAATGCTATTGGTTTTTATATAGCTGTAATATGTCTAATTTATATAATTCTATATTATCCTAATTACATTATTTTTACATGGAACACAATGCGAGCACATTAAGACCAAATAATGTTATCGGCTAAATAGTCGTTAACACAGTAATATCCTTTTTTCAAAAGGGTACTTTTAATTAAACTTAAGTAAGGGAAGATCGACAATATGTTGTGGTACTTTATTAAAATACTTTATACAATTACCAACAAATGATTTACCCACTTTGTGTAGCCGAAGATTAGGAACAGCAAGTTTGTTTCTATTTCTAGTGTTGAGACTGTGAAGATCACAGTTTTTATCAAACATATGAATATTTTTACGCACGTACATTAAATTCTCATAAATATATTGTGACGCTACTGTCATTATACTAATTTCTTTGAAAAGTTATCTAAGGGAATCACGGGGTTTAAGTTGGTATAAAGCGCGAACTGCTCTTTTTTGCAGTACAAAAATGGTTTGTATGTCAGCAGCTGCACCCCACACAGCAACATGCCGTATGACATTACACTATGAAAATAACTAAAATATACCAATCTTGCTGTTTCAACATCTGTCAGAAGTCTTATTTTCCTATCCGCATATGCCGATGAGCTGAGCCTTCCAGCAAGAGATTCAATATGAGGTCCCCACTGCTTTTTTTTTTTTTCTTCAGTCTTCTTCTTACGATCTTCACTTAAGAATACCGCATAAAGATGACGTATTAAAACCTTTAGCAAGTTTCCAAAGCATGCTTATGTCCCCAATTATTTCAATTTGAGCTTACATGGTGAATACTACCGGCATTCTATTATCTCACAGTTGCATGCGGTATCGACTTCTCAGCAAACTTCCTACAGTGTTATCTGCTTCGAAATTTCTAGATAAGTACGCAGTCCAAACTTGCTTAGTATGAAGTTATTTGCTGGTTCAAAATGCAGGAACAAAGGTAATATAAGTTAAATTTATTGTTTTACATCGAATTCACAATTGACTACTTAGTTTAATAAACGTCTTTGTCTTTGTAGATATATCTCCGAATTTGTAACTGACTATGCTTAAATTGATATTAAACGAAGTGAAAAGGCAATCATTTCACTTTATTGTTCAAAATCTTTATTTAATCAAAATAATATTAAAATAGCATTTCATCTTTGAAATATGAATATAAACTTTTCAAATGAACTCATAAATATATGAAACGATACGTAGAAATAATAAATCTTAATAGAAATTAGAGGACAAAACATAAAAGAAATATTTTTAAATCAACTCACAAATATATGAAAACGTAACGTAGAAATAATTTTAATATAAATTAGAAATCAAAACATAAAAGGCAAAGCAACATGCGAAATAATATGATTTCATTTTCATGTATAAAGAGTAGTATAATTTAGACAGATAATTACTTCATTTCTTTATCTTATGATAAAATTCATTCACGACTAAACAGACTACCCATTTAATTAAAGTTTTTGCTACCTTTATGGTATTAGGCTTTATGATGAAGCTTTGATGTATTTTTTTATGCAAAACAGCTTACGTCCGAGCTCGAGCTAGAGAACGAGCGTCCAGACCAGCCTGAACATTTTGTATCATAAATAAACCTGATAAATTCTGTCAGTAAGTGATAATAAATTAACTTTTTGAACGCCAATGACGCCTAAAGTCAGAAAGAATATATTTTCTATTGTGTCTTTATTCCTGGAGTTCAAAAGGTTTTACAATCTAAGCACTTCCCCGTTAAGGTCACCGATCCATTCTCTCCCAACGGTCCAGAAAACAAACGATGCAACTGGAATAACGACGACGCCTTTTAATGCCACTGAGAGCTCTAAAAGAGTAGCAATTTTCACGCGTATCCTCGGCATCGTTCATTAGGCGCATTTGATTCAGTCATTATGTGAAGACTTGCAGAATGTTTATGTCGGCACTTTTCTATTTATTTCATAATGTAAAAAAGAATTGAGGAAAAGAGCAGTGTTGCCGAACTATCAATAGTTGGACTATCGATATATGACCTCGAAAATCATCTATACTATCGATAACTTAGTTAAGGGCAATAGTTTTAATAATAATAATAAGTTTATTTCATAAGTTTAGGAACTCTTACATTTTTATACAATTTTCAGTCAACGTAACATAAATTAACAGTTTAAGAAACTTTTACCTCCCGTGCTCGTCAATAAACGGTGTTACGGCAAGGTAATTGATCCCCATCCCATTTGTACACATTGATACACTGCAATCCATAGTATCGTATGTCAATATAGAAATGCCTAACTAAGAGTTTAATAATGGGTATTAATCTCTAACGTGTACAGC